>VYZR01027006.1:23277-37448 GCA_013400675.1 Oxylabes madagascariensis
GAAAGCAACTTTGTGCCACAAGAACTGCAGAAATTCATAGCAGCAGAAGCCAAAAAATCTTGTGCAAGGCTTATGAATAGGCAGCAAGGATTTAATAAGCTAAAAGTGCCCCTTAAAAGGTGTTCACGTTCCTAAGGGGAGTTTGCCGGTTTTAGTGATCATCTTCCACCAACCTGTAAAGCTGTAAGTGGCCCGGTGCCATAAATACCTCAAAATTGGACACTTGTAAAAGCCAGAACTTTGCATTTTCAAATTCATGCAAATAAGCTGGAAGTGAAAAGAAAACAAGGCAGTTTGCCCTGGGAGAAGGTGGACTCCCGTGAAGGGGGAGTTATAAAGTGTTGGTATGGGGACTTCCCTTGTTGAAATGAAGCAATGCACTTTCCAGGGCTGCGAAGCAAAGCTGAACACCCTGGTGAGTGTAGGACTGTGTGTGCCAGCAGAGGATAAGCCACGAGCTGGTCCCTGTTGAGAGGATTTAGGAATGACAAAAGAAACAAATTGCTGAGTCTGATGGTCCTGGGCCAAAGACAAAGTCTGGTAACAAGAAACTAAAACTACTTTTGGGGAAAGCTTTACAAACAGATTGTAGCCAAATGCCAGGGCTTTAGGAATCCTTGACTTCCAGCCAGGCATTTATAAAGGAAGTTTGCTGTATTTAGCATGGCTGAGATACAGATCCACAGGGGGAGTTTCAAGGTAAAATCCTAGAAAGGAGGACTATTCCACATCTGCAGAGACTGCCCAGAGTTAAAGATGTCTGAAATTGAGGACAGTGTGTCTTAGCAGAAGAGTGTGCTGAATGAATCAGCATGGCTGATTGATAGATATGACTTGGCATGTAGGGATGGTAAAACCATGAATGAATTTTTCACTTGAGGTGGCTCCTCTGCTGTGAACAGACATGACTTGCTGTTTGTGCCGTGCATTAGTGTCTGTGTGGCTGGAGGAAGGAGCTGATGGCCAGGTGAACACCTCCCATGTGAACAGCAGGACAGGGATCAAGGTTAAATGCTATAAATAAGATGGCTTATCCCAGGGGAAGCCTGGACTTTTCTGAGATAAGCAAAATTTGTTGAAAGACACATTTTTGTAGTGAGGATTGACAGGCTTTCCATACTGGAGGAAATGCACCTGAACACTTGTCAGTGTTGGGAAAAGTGTTCCAAAGATGACAGCGAGTGTGTTTTGGCTCCCTCTTTTCCTCCTGGAGCCAGCTGTGAAATGTTTGAGATGGGGAAGGATGTGTTTGGTTAAGGCATGATTGGTGGATGGTTTGTAAGCCAGTGTCCTACAAGACAGGTTTGTCAGGCTCAGCTGGGCTGTTATTGCAGATTTCTGCTCCATTTTCAACATGTTCAACACCCACTCCCTGCTGGGTGGTGCCTCATGTGTTGAGCAAAGAGGATTTGCCCCAAATCTGAAATCTTTAAGGTCCCTGGAACTGTCGAGGCAGTTCTTTGTCAGCATCAAAATGATGTCAACCAAGGTCTCAGGTGAAGCAACTTTCTTTTTCTCCCAGAAAGTAAAATTCATAGGCAAACAATCAACTTGCTACATATCCATCAAGGTCAGCCCCCAGAGAGGAATAAAGTGTCTCCTAGCTCTAACAATAAACACCTTTTTCTTTTGTTTTAATTTATGTGCCAGTAATACTCATCTGGAAAGCTTTTTACTCTTCTGTCAGAAAATATGCAGATAACAAAGAACAGCTTCAACAACTTCATTTCTTAAAAAGCTTAAAATGCATGAAAAACAAAGCTTTTTTTTAATTAATTAAAAGAAAACAAACACGAAAATGGAAATGGAAGAATCAAATGGCCTGTGAAATTAAATAAATGAGAGGAAGTTTGAGAGGAGATGCCTGGCCAAAGAACATAAGCAACCTAGCATTTCTCAGTATTTTTACTGTGGCACAGAGTTCCCACAAATAACCTGGTGGAGGTGTCATTGAGGTTTTTGTGTCACCCCACCCTTTGAAAGAGGGTTGTACTGAGGAGTTTTGTTATATTTGGGAAGGGCACTAACCCTCCACACATGGCTTTGCCCTCGCTGTGAGCTCCTGGTGACACAGCACTCGCTCTGATATGGAGAAGGCTTTTTCCTGTGCATTCCCTTCCTTCAGCACAATGATTGAAAAAGTTTTGTGCATTGATTGATTTTTCTGCTCTCAGACATTGATTTGGCTTGTGGAAAATGGTCAAATAAAATCAAGTAGTGTTTGGTGCAGACTGAAAATCATCTTTTCCAGGCTCTTGGTGATTAGATCACACTGGGCTTTTTTCTTTGCACATCCTGCTCAGCCTGGCACTAAAAGCCCTTGTGAAAGTTTGGCTCCAAGACCTCAGTAAATAGCTCAGTTGTGTTTCTGAGGGTCTTTAAAACAAACAAAAATCTTCCTGTTCAACAAATAAGGACTGATGCAGTGACCTGACCCTTTGTTCATCCCATCCCTAAGAAGTGAGACTGACATTTTTTAGGCAAATTTAACTTCCAATGTCCTAGATATTAATGGCTGTGAATTTATTTTTTGCCTTCTGTTGGTAAGCTGTTTTTCTATATATTGGATTGCCTTTAATGATTGATTTTGTCAGTTCTGGAAAGTTCCTTCCCTGTCAATCCTCTCCTGTTCCCCTCTGCCCACTCCTCAGCAGCCTGCCTATCACCCGGCTGCCACTCCCAGATTCTGGAAGAATCTGTGGAGGGCATCGAGTGATAGGCCAGGATCGGAGGAGTAAGAATTCTCATTTGTCCCCCCAGTTGCCCTTCAAACCCTGTTCTCCTCCCGTTATCCCCCATTGGTTGTTAATGTATCCCTTCCCCTCGCACCTCCCCTGTATAAAACCTGGTGTCCCACTGAGCTCGGTGCTCAGTTGGAGCCGCTATCCTGAGACTCAGAGGTCTTTTCAGGGACAGAATAAAGTCTTGGCTTTCGCCTTCCGCCTCCTCCTTTGCCATAGCCGCAGTCTCTCCCGGATAAGGAGAGAGATCTCAACAGCTTCCTGGATTCTGGGGAGCATTCCCTGCACTGTCCGCGGTGCGAGCTAGACAAGGCAAGCAGAGGCTCACCAAAAAGGACACTGCAGCAGCCTTCTACCAATAAAACCCCCAAACCAACTAATCAACAACAAAACCCCCCTCATTCTCCAAACAAAAAAAACCTTCTGAAGAAAGCTACAGCCCCCTCTCCCCTCAAGACATCTCTTGTATTTTTATTTTATCTGTGAAGCTGGTTATTGTCATCACTGGAGATTAGGATTTTGATAAGCATTGCTGAACTGTCAGATGAATGATACTCATGCCTTTCAATTTATTAAATTGATTTTGGCAACCTAAAGAGTTTGACAAAACCTGAAGAAGTCAAACTGAAACCCAACCCCTGTTCAGCCTGAAAGAGGGGGAATTTAGATTTGATACGCAGAAGGGGAATTGTTCCCTGGGAGGATGGGGAGGCCCTGGCACAGGGTGCCCAGAGAAGCTGTGGCTGCCCCTGAATCCCTGGAAGTGTCCAAGGCCAGGCTGGACAGGGCTTGGAGCAACCTGGGACAGTGGAAGGTGTCCCTGCCCATGGCAGGGAGTGGAATGGGATGGACTTTAATGTCTCTTCCAACCCAAACCATCCCATGGTTCTGTGATTCTGACTCGGGACACCTCTGAGGGCTACAAGCATTTTAAACTCAGGTGTGGCAAAGTTTTCTTGCCCAGGAACATGGACGTACAACCCGTCCTGACAGAGATACACCAAGATCCCTTTTGGACCCGACCTCTGGGGTCTGTAAGCCCCAGGAGAAGCTGGGCAGTGGCACACACGGAGGGAGGGAGGGCTGGCAGCTCCAGGTGACACTGGGGAGGCACTTGGGGTTTATCTGCAGAGAGCACCAGGTGGGTGAAGCAGCACTTGGCTCCTGAAGGGCCCTGCAGGGCAAGGGAGAAATGAAGAGCAATGGAGAATATTTTTATCTGGTGGTCAAAGCACTGATAGGAGCAATAGTTCACACTGGAGGCCTCTTTTGCCTCTGAGGGGCGAAGAGAAGATTTAAATAACTTTGTTTGTTGATGGTTGCACGGTGGCAGCTGTGCCCTCTGTGCTGTGGCCACTTCCTCAGAGCAGAGCACACGAGGTGCAACTGAGCAGTCCTTCAACCCTGCTCTTCAGCACCTCCTAGGCTTTGGGGTGCCCCTCAGAACCCTTCATGTTGTCCCTCAGGAGCCTTGGACAGCGAGTGCTCTTAACCTTGTGTCAGCTGGTGGCTGCAGGTGATGTTCCTGCCACTACAACCCCATTTATTTTATGCCTGCCCATTTGGAGCAAGGAGTTGCCGTCATTGTGTCAGACGTGAATGGTTCTTCTGCTGCACTGTCAGCTGAATGACTCGAGCTGTGTTGCTTCCTTGCTTCAATGTGCTGCTATTGTAAGAGAACATTTCCAGGGGATTAAAGATTTATTATAGGAACAGTTGATTTGGCTCTCACTGTAACGTTAAATGCTCTTATTCTGGTTTCTGTGAAATAATTTGTTTTCTTTTGTTGTCTCCGCTAAAAGTATTTCAACAACTTGGCAGAAGAATAAACAGACGCAGCTTCAAAATAACTCAAAGTAGCAAGAATTTTTTTAAAATTAAAAGAGGAGAAAACAGGTATGGGGGAAGCTTATTATTTAACACTTTGTTGCAATGATGAATTGCCTGGTTCTGATGTTTTTATTGCTGTTCATGTGACATCAGCTTGCTTCCTGAAGTCATCAGGTGAAAGAAAAATGAGGGTTTTTTGTGACTCACATCTCTGTTTCATGTAATATAAACAACTTTGGTTAATGTATTAGCATAGGTAAAACTAATAGATTTAAGGCAAGGCTATGTTTTATTTGGAAGTTTTAGTCCTGAATGCTTCTCTGTGGAGCAGAGCTATTTCTCAGTTGTAAGCAGAAATGTCAGTGTTCTGTTGTGTGGGTTAGCAGCACATCGTGCTGCCTCAACTCTGTCAGAAAACAATCATTTTATTCAGCACTGTTGTATGAGTGCTGGAGTTTCTGTGGGTAAAAGGTGGAGGCATGCAGATGTAATCCACATGGAGATTTTTTGCTAAATGTGGTTGATTGGCTTTGTCCTAACAACAGGAAAACTGGTAATGCCAGTGTCCTTGGTGCTTCAATCACTCTTCGGATCCGAGGAGCCCATGGAAAGAGAAACAAAAGTTATTACATCAGACAGAAATACACACCAGGAATGTATTGATGCTGGGGAGAAACCCCTGGCGAGCTGTTGGGCTGGATGGGCTGGAAAAAGATCTGTGTGTTCACCTCTTACGCCCCACCAAGGCAAAAAGGAGCACAGGAATAACAATGTTCAACTGGTTATTCCCATCTCCAAACATTCCCTTATCAAAATGCTGCCTCTGAACAGCCATAAATGCTGAGATGTTTCCTGGGTAGTTGGTTCTGCTCTGGCTCCCTATGGCTGCTCTTCGATCTGCTCCTGGATCAGGTGTGGTGTATTAGGAGGCAACTTCCCAGTCCTGATTTTTCAAGGTTACCATTCTGTGGTTTGTTTTGTTGGGTTTTTCACAGCAGCTCATGGGTGAACTAAACCATATTTGCAGAGCATGCTTGGGATTTTTTTCAACTTAATTATATTTTAAAATTATTTATTAGCACGGCTTCCCTGAGGCAGAATACAAGGTAGATCAGAGAATCACAGAATGACTAGGGTGGAAGAGACCTCCAAGAACTTTGAGTCCAACCCATGCCCTAACAACTAGACTAGACCATGGCACTGAGGTGCCACATCCAGTCTTTTTCTTTTTCCATTTTTTTTTTTTTTTTTTTAAGTTACTTCATATGTGGATTAAGGAACCTTGGGTGCTACAGGTTTGTCAGGCGCTCCTCACTCCATTTTGGCATCTGCTGCCTCTTTGCACTTCTGGTGTGTGAGGTGCAGGGACTGTGTTGGTAGTGCATGAGGAACTCCTGTGGCAAATGCAATCGTGTGCTCTGGAGTGCCTTGTGCCTTGACCTGATAACCCATTTTCTCCTGAATCCTTTCCTCAGCCCAGGCTGTGTAATTAAATGTCTTGGTGAGTGCCAACAGCTTGGGCTGCAGGGTCTGCACGGGCTGTCCATACCTGTGCTGAAGAAAAGGGCCAGGTGGAGAACATGTGAAAATCTAGGTAGGAGAGCACTAAATAAGTAATGTGAGTGCTTCTGATAGGGCTGTTGAGATAGATAAAGCTGTACTTTGTGCAAGTATCTCTTGGTGTATTTTCTCATTGTAGGGCTCTTCTAAGTATTGCTAAAGTGCTGTTTCCCTGCTATAAATTCTTGGAGTGAAAACCAGAGAAGCGGGCAGAGCCACCTCTCCAAGACACCCTGTAATTACATTTTTGACGACTCAAGGCTGGTGTTTGTCTTTTTGTTTGATGCTGGCAGGAGCTATGTAGCAAAAAAGCCTTTTGAAGTTAATACCTAATTAAGATGGATGGGGAAGGTCAGAGCCCCTGGTAACGCTGTTGGTTCAGGCTGTTGCCTGCCTCAGGAAGGCATCAGCAGGAAGATTTACTGGGAGCCATTCTGTGCATCCAGGTTGGGAAATGTTATTTAAAAATCAATGGGTAAACAGGAGTCCTGAGTTCTGCACACAGACAGAGAGGGACATTTGCCAGATGGGGGAGCCAAGGTACTTAACTCTCTTGTCAGAACATCCTTGTTCCTGTTCTCCTCTGATGAAACACAATGTGAGAGGGGTTTGATTCACATGGAGGAACTGGAAATGTTGGGGCTCCAGTCCCTGAGGTGGGATGTGGATGCACCCAGGGTTTGGCTGTCAGGCTCTAAATAGAGCTGTGGCAGATGTGTGATCTGTACCACAGGTGCATCACTGCTGGTCCTCATGGCAGTACAACTCTGCACCTGAGTGAGATGTGAGCACCAGAATAAGGTTTGGGACGTGTCCTTAAGCATGTTCCCAATCCTGAGCTGATGGTGGTGTTTCAATGTAGGACATACAGTGAGAAACCAAGTGAAACCCAGAAAGAAAGTGAACCTCAGAGCCCATGGCACAGGGGAAAGGGAAACAAGGCAAAGTTTTGGATGACACTAAATCAGTTCACACTTCTTCTCAGAGCCCAGCTCTGTTCATAGTGCACTGATTCGGGACACTGAGAGAGATACTGAGATTATTTGACCTATCAGACAACAACAAGTGAACAAGACAGCCAGACCATTTCCTAAAGGGGTGATGTGTTTTGTGTGACTAAAGCAGACATGGACTAATGAGTGCCTGAGTTAAGGGAATTCCCACTGCTGCTAGACTGGATGTAGAAAAGCAAATTAAAATGTAGCCTGTTTAAGTCTGCTGTGTGCACCTCTGAGTTTTGGAGAGCAAAAGTCTACCCTGTCTTCTTTCTGAATTGAGTCCCAGCTTGGTTATGTTTGCAGCCTTACTGCTCTTTATTTGCTGCCTCTGCTCAGCCAGCTGAAAGCTTTTCAAGCCTTAGATGAGGTGTTATTGCTAAATTACAGAAATCTGGCCTGAAGGTGGAAAGCTAGAAGGAGGTGGTGCTGTTAGGTAAGCCATAATTTCATGTATTCATGCAGGCCCCAGTAAATGTTTTGCACCACTTGAAAATTCAGGATGTCTAGTGAGAAAACACTGTTGGATAATGACAATACAAAAACTAGCTTCATCCCGGATAATTTCTGCCAGCTGGAAATGAGGTCTTGTTGGTGCTTGCTGAAGAATAAAAGCACTTTTTAGAAGAGCTCTGGTAACCCAGATTCAAGCCTCCTTTGCAAGGATGGCTTGGTCATGCCAGAGGGATGGGAGGCATATCTAGGTCTAGTGGTGGGTGGGGTGGCACGTTAGATCAGAGAGAAACCCCCCAAACGTCTCCTCAGAGCTCCATTTGTTCCAGCTACAACCTTATTTCTTCATGTCAGTTTGTTATTGCTGCCTCCTACACGTTCCTTAGCACATTGGCCCTGCCTTGGTCTCTCCTGCTGCTTCACAGAGTTGGAAAAATATCTCCTCATGCCTGCAGTCAGAGTACGTGGTTGAACAGGGGGCTTCGGAGGTGTGTTCATGAAAGGTGGCTGGTTTAACTGTGTGAAGGTGTGTGGGGATTATAACTGGGCTTTATACCAGCTCAGGTAGTTCAGAATGAGTGTTTTCTGTGGATAATTTCAAAATTAAATTTGCTTTGTCTCACTGTCCAAGAAAATGGTTACCACAGCAAAAAGTCAAGATTTGTTTGTTGTATATATTTCTTGTTAAAAGCTCAGGAAGATGCCCTTCAGTAGCACTGAAAGAAAATGGAAAAAAAATGGTAATAATTATGGTTCAATAATGTTGTAAGTGTGCTATTACTAATTTTGGAGGAATTTCAACTAGGATTAAATTAGCCCCTTTGTTTTACTTAGTCCAGCAGCACCTTGGATTAATTATGGGGAGAGAAATTGTAATTTGGCTATGCTAGAAGAGGTTGTTAAATACCTAGATCAGTAGACCATCAGAGCAGAGATAAGTGGAGAATAAAAATCTGAGTGTTTCAATATTCATTAGGAATGCACCTTTTCTTTAGCTTTCTGAGGCTCTATTTAGGAATGGGGGCTCAGCCTCTAATGACACCGGTTAAAGATCCCTGGTCTAATGGTATTCATGGTTTGGTGTGTTTAAAATCTGTGCCACAGGGCAGTGGCACTTAGGAAACATTTTAAAGGAAGTATTTACAGTAGATCTGAGGATTTCCTCCTGTTTGAAGTCCTGGAAAACAGTGCTGAGGCTTTTTGTGCATGCCTGATTTTTCCTGAGCAGACCACCTTGCTTTGCCATCAGTATTGCAGATGAGTGGGAGAGGATGCCTGCAGGGACTTGGGGAGTTTATTGCCCTGTGTGTTCAGCATGGGGATGCTGCCAGGAGGGAGGGGAGGGAGGAGCTTTGGGATCAGCACCCAGGGAATGTGTTGGTTTTCCAATAGCTGCTCTGGGGGATGGATCATTGTTGCCTCCATCTGCTGCACTGAATGCTCAGCTATTGCCCTCTATCTTTTCCTTCCTTTACCCACGAGTGCTGCTGATTCACTTGGGGAGCAGGAGCCACACGTGCGTCACCGCTCGGAAAAGGCACTGGGGGGGTTTGTGCTGAGATTCCTTGGGACATTGAGCCTTCCAGGTGAAGTGTTGGCAGCTTGCAGAGCAGTGAAAGCACCTCCTCTGGCCTGTGACAGTGTGTCTTCTGGAGAGGAGCAGGTGCCTAATTCCCAATAAACCACTCCGGAGGAGAAGCCGCTTGGGAGATTCAGGCAAGGCAGTCAAGCTCACACATCCACAGACAACACATGTTACCGGCTAGCTCAGCAAGAGAGGAAGAAGGCCCCCAGCCCCAGATCAATTCCAGCAAGGGTTTATTCCTGTGTCAAAGGTGGATCCAGGGCGGAAGAGACAGACCATGTGGTTTTTCCCAGTTATAGTGTCTCAGGTTTGTGGGCGGTACAGGGGGGCAGGGCAGGGGGCAAGCGGCCATAGGGAAGACAGAAACTGGACACCAGGTCCCAAGGCCAGTGGGAAACCAGGGAAAGGGGATACCATGGGGGTGCTGGACATTGAGAAACCCAGGGAGCAGATTGCATAATGATTGCAAGGAACCATGGGGCAGAAGCCTTTGTTACACCTGGGAGGGGTAACCTTAATCTTCATTCCTCCAGGGCAGGGCAGCTGGGAATTCCTTTAAGGGCACAAGGGACTCCACACTGGCCCATCCTCCTTCTCCTCCTTTTCCATCTTCCACAGCACACACACACTACCCCTGTGTATATTCACCCAGTGCATTCCTTAGGTCCTGAGATCATTGCTCTGCCCCTGCTGAGTTAATTCATATTGGAAATTAATCTCAGATGAGCGATGGTTATTGGAAGTGGGTGTTCAATATTTGGTGATGAGCTCTGGAGTACTGCAGGGGAGTGATGTCTGTCAGGGTGTTGTGCTGTGAACTTAGCAGGATGTATCTGAGTGAATGCTGAGCTGGGGAGAATTGTTTGTTTATTGTGAGATGAGTCAGGATGTGGTAGGGTCAGGCCGCCAGAGAAATGTCTGGGGGTGACTGAGAACATGTAGGAATAAAGTAGGCTGTGAAGAAGAAACAGAACAAGGATTCTTAAGGGCTAAGGAACAGAAGAATTTAAGGGAGAAGACAGAATGGGAGTGTAAAAGTGTTTGAGGAAGAAGAGTGGAGGAAAGTGTTTTGGAGCAAAAATAACATTTGCTAAATCGCTTAAGAATTAAAATTAGGTGGAGTGACTGAAGAAGTTACTATAAAACTAAGCAGTCATGAAATTGAAGAAGTAGTTACCACAAACATCACACAAAGACAGGCATGGAGGGCTTGAGGACTTGGGAAGATGTTGTTTGGCAAGAATTTTCCTTAAATTTAATCATGTGTGTAATATTTCCCACAGGAGTGATGAAATCTTTATGTTCCCAGGCTGAGGAGTCTCTTGAGGGCTTTGGCACTGCAGTCCCTGGTGAGGGATGAGGCAAAGCTCTGTCTCCCAGCTCCCCAGAGCCTGGATGTGTGTCAGAGCTTCCCGGGGAGCTCGGCTTTGGGGGCAGGAGGAGCTGCATGGCTGAGGCCCTTTGTCTTTTCCTGCTGCCACGGGCTTTGGGGTGGCTGGAGGAGAGCTCCTGACGTTTTCAGCCTGCTGTGAAACAAGTTATTATTTCTCAGCTGGTTCAGTGTAGTTGTCCAATGGCCTCGTGTTGGGATAACATGAGCTTGGGGTCATCATTCTTGAGACTGACCCTGGCCTTTAGAGCCCTTCCTCTGGCTGTTCAGCCCTGTTTTAAACTGTTGCTATTAATCAGGTTATTCCTTGGGATATTTGCTGCCTCTGTGTGGTCTTTTGCTTTGCAGTTTATAGTTTAAGCAGAAATGTTTCTGCGTTTGGTCACAGGATACCACATTGTCACAATCCTAACACCCCTACAACCAGGCATAAATGAGATGTGAATTGCTGATATTTATTAGTGTGCTACACTACAAAGTACTTTATAGCCTTTCTGTCATATGTTTCAGATGATTCCACTTCAACCAAACAAATTGTCCCGGCTTAATTTCCAAGAAATCATTGTCAAAATTGCTGAACCAGTTTAATTCTAAAGCACATATTTATACTGAGCTGCACAAAGCACACCGCCAAGCGAGATTACAAATGGCAGAGAGGAAAGTTTAATCAGAAATGAGATTGAATTTGAAAATGTGGAGTGTTAGTGATTGCTGCTGAGGCTCAGACAGGGTGTAAAGTCATAGATTTTTCTTAGCAGGGCTCAGAATAGCACACTTGAGGAAGCTGAGGAGCGCATATGCCCTGGTGCTGACAGCGGGAGAAGGCGGCGGTGGCCTCAGAGCAGGGAGGCTGGGATCTGCAGCAGGGTGCTGCAATCTTGTGTTGTGCAAGGAAGTGGGAGCAGGAGGAAGGAAACAACTCAAAAGGCTCATCCTTGCCCCAAGTGGAGATGGGAAATAAATGAATTGGTGTGAGCTGGTGCTTTGGGAGGTGTGACCTGCCTGGCCCCAGCGCCCCTGAGGGGCTTGGAACACAAGTCCCGTGAGGAACGGCTGAGGGAGCTGGGTCTGTTCAGCCTGGAGAAAAGGAGACTCAGAGGTGACCTCATCACTCTCTACAACCCCTGAAAGGTGGCTGTGCTCAGGTGGGGTTGGTCTCTTTCTCCAGACAGCACTGACAGAACGAGAGGACACAGCCTCAGGCTGCACCAAGGAAAATACAGGTTGGATATCAGGAAAAGGTTTTTTACTGAAAGAGTGATAAAGTAGTGGAATGGTCTGCCTGGGGAGGTGGTGGAGTCACCATCCCTGGATGTGTTTAAGGAAAGACTGGATGTGGCACTGGGTGCCATGGTTTAGTTGAGGTGTTGGGGCTGGGTTGGACTCGATGATCTTGGAGGTCTCTTCCAAGCTGGTGATTTTGTTCTCTTCTTGCTGGTGAGGGCAGCTGGTTTGTCTTGAGCTTTTGGGCAAGTGCTGTGTATTTAGGTGAGGGTTTTGCCAGCTGAGGTTGCAGAGGAGGTTTCTAAGGTGGCATTTCCCCATGGATGCAGTGTCCCCACTGTGCTCTGGCAGTGAAACAATGCCACGGTGCTTACTGATACCAGGGGTCAGTTTTAAATGCTGCCCACCCCCAGCCTGCCCCAAGATTGGCCTTTTTGTGCCATTCCTTATTCCATTACAGTTGGATGGAGTGTCCCTGATCTGAACTATAAAACATCCGTACAAATATGTTCTGTTTGTGTCCAGGGCTGTTGTCCTGCACATCCAAGCCCTGGTTCTCTGTATGAAGGAGCATCGGTTGAGTTGTGTGGAGGAGCAGAGGACACACAGTGTTGTCTGAATCTGTTTTTCAGGAAAATGTGCACTTGGTACAACTTCCCTCTTTTTGTATCTCAGGATGAACATTTCATGCTGATCATTTCAGCTGTAGGAGGAATTCTGAACCTCAAAATGGGATGTTTTGCCTTGGGGAAAGTCTTTTTTTATTTGAACACATTGGTGGTTTGTTTTTATTTTCAAGTCATCTCTTGAACACTTCTAAATAGGAAAGAATTGGTACAAACCTGCTGTTGTTGCCACATTCCCCCTACAGAAATGTGAAAAAAATCCCCTAATTGAGAACTGAGCAGATCCCTGCCCCCCACACTTAGAGATTATGTGCTGTTTTATAATCACTACAGGGAGAAGCGAGGCTAGCAGAGCTTCTTTTATTACAGATGAGCCAGGATGTGCTCAGTAATCTCCCAGGCCTGTATTAAATCTGGGACACCTCTCCAAATTGCAGGTTGATGAGAAGTGCAGCCCAGAGCAGCGTTAATGTTTTGATGTGTAACACAGATTACAGCAGCTGCTGCTAAGATGCTTGTGTTCCCTGCACTCTGAAGTGCACATCTTCAGGCCACCAAGGGGGTCCTGATTGTCCTTATTTATTTTTTATTAAGCATTTATGAGACGATTTAAGCCTTGGCACTTCTGTGACCACTTATTTCTCAGCTCTGTCCATACTACCTTCTATTTTCTCTTGCAGCTCTTTAGTTTTGTGTTTCCTTCTAAAATTTATTCACTGGATAATGCTTTCTTGCTGATGCATATTTTAGTGTCCAACAGGGTTTAAATTGGAGGAGGTGTTTGGGATTAAAAGCCTTTGACCCTTGTTTAAGGGATCTAAGTAGTAGCAAGTACTGCTGATGGTTTGTGGTGCGTACTTGCTTTGAGGGGAGAATGGACAGGGATCTGTTCTTTGGTGGGCAATGTCCTCGTGGAAAACTGACCCCTAAGTGCCAAATGGGACCAGTAAAGAAATGGCAGAAATCATAGAAGAGACCTTGATCACTTACCTGCATTAACACGTAGGGATGACAAATTCTGTGTGGCTTTAAGGAGTGATGGTGAATAATTCACCCAAGGAACACATCCTACCTTAAGTTTTGGCATTCAAAACCGTGCTGCTTTTGAATTATCTGTACAGTTGACTGAATATATATTGCATAAATTTTTTTGTCCTGGGAGTGGGGTGGAACATCCTAGGAACTGGGAAAAAAGCTTCAGCACCCCTTCATGCTTGTTTGGTACCTTGAAGGATGTGGTGCTGCTGGTAATGTTGCTGGATCTGTGGCTGCAGGTGGGATTTCATGTTCACTTGCTGTGGCTGTGTTTGAAGAACTAGAAAACTGTGGAGGCTGGAAGCCAGGTTCTCAGCAGATCTGGCTGCTTGTGCTGCAGAGGTGCCCATAATGGTGTGCTTAATTGGTTAAGAAAAGGTCAGGAATGTGTTATAATTCAAGAATCTAAATGTTCTGCATGGAGGTAGGACCAGTTTTCTGAAATGTCTCCCTTTTGCCAGTAACGTGTAAGCTGATAGTCAAAATTTTTAAAAAATCACAAAGCAAAAACTTCCTCACATGCCAACACCTGACTGACTAACTCACTTCATATTCTGATTTTACTTCATTTATTGCTATGTCAATCAGCCACAAATTAGATTGTACAGCTGCTATTAGGAGCAAGTGTTGTGTTTTGGCCTTTAAAATGCTGGACAAGTCTTAAAAACCTTTCCTGAATTTCAAATATGGCCATGGTGAAATTGGACCAAGGATTATATTGTCACTTCTCCC
>VYZR01027006.1:69164-86430 GCA_013400675.1 Oxylabes madagascariensis
TTTTAAAAAGGATTTTTGCTATGCAAATGTTGGTCGAAACATTTCCCCAGCTTCCTGAATAAATTTTTTGTTGGCGATAGGGTTTCCTACGCAAACAGTAAATATTTTTATGATTAAAACATGGGAGATGGTGTATGTACTAACAGCTATCAGCACGTGGTAGGAATGATCAGAGAAGTGGAAAGCTTGGAAATAAACACAGTGTCTCTGTTGGCACAGGGATAACCCTGGAGACTGCCAAGGCCAGAGCCTGCAAAAATAAGAAAGTATAATTAATTGTCCTTAAATGAACTTACCGAGCAAAAATAACCCTTTTAAAGTAAACACTCAACTTTGCATCTTTTGTAATAAAGCTTTTCCATGTGCCAAAGATTTCCATGTTCTATAATGCGTTTATTAAGATTTCTGTGCATATTTATTATAAAAAAAAATTAGCATATTGAGTACAGCTGCACTGGACATCTGCTTTACCCTTGGACTTTGATTTTCTGGTAATAATGCAAAGATATTTCTGATAATGGCTGGGAAGTAATGTTTTGGAATGTTACCTGGTGGTTTCTGAAGGTTACTTGGCACTCTATTGAATCACTCCTGGGTTTTGGTGTGGTTTTTTGGTGTGGGTTTTTTTGATGACTTTTTCTTTGTTGTTTGGATTTTTTAAGAGTTTTTTCTTCCATGCTGATGAGCTGCTACTGCTAACAGAATGCTCAATAAACAAGCGTTTCAGCGAAAGAAATATTTAGTTTTCCTGTGTCCTTTAGTGTAGTTCCCAGTGGTCACTGACTTCAGGGTGACTTGCAGGTATTTAAAACAGGAAACAACAGCAGCATTAACAATACATAACCCCCAAACTTGTATCATCCTGCTTGCCAAGTGTAATTCATGCTAGAATTGCTGGAGAGGATACAGGAGAGTATTTGGATTATCCAGAGAGTTCTACCTCGTGTAGGGGGTGGCTGAAGGATCACTCATCAGATTCTGACTTCAGATGCAATTTCCATTAAAGCTGAGAAAATTTAAAAGTAGTTCCTTTATAACTTTTTTCATAGTGATGGAAAACTTTCAGATTTTCAGTTCCTAAAAAAATGTCAGAGTTGAGAATCTCAAGCAAAAATCCTGAGTAGTACTGCCGTGTAAATCCAGAGTGAAGGTGTATACAAAGTGATTTTTGAGTGGAGGAGAGAAAAATTCACTCAAAGTGATTTTTGAGTGGGGTGATTAATGATTGTTGAGAGGACTGACTGGCAATTGATGGCATATTTGCATCAAACTCAATGTGGGTTTGAAGAGCAGATAGTGCACTGAGGGCAGAATATGCCACCTGCTGTGTTTGTATTTTAAAAAGTATATGTCAGGATGTTTTCTCTGCCTGGAATATTCCTCCTGAGCATCCTCTTATTTCCAGGAGTGACAAATTAACATATTGAGAGTACACACAAGTGACAGCAATTTCTTCTCTTTTAAAAAAAGATTTACAGTATCTAAATCCATTTAAATTTTAGCTCTCTAACTGAGAATGGAGCTGTGAAGGGGAGAGTACCTCAGAGGGAAGGAAGGGGAATAAGGGAGAAATAGTCAGTGTACAGTGAAAGGAATAGAATGAGATAAAAACAAGAAAAGAATTACTTTGGGCATTATGAAAATCTTACTGCAAATCCATGAGGCTGTGGAATTGTGTCCCAGAGGAAATGGTGGGAACTCGGTTGTCTGAGTCGCTTTAATTTAGCCAGGACAAAAAATTGAGCAATCCACTGCAGGCTTTTTTCCTCTAAATTTCTGACTTTATTATAATGCTGTTGAAGAGGGAAAAGAAGAGGAGGTATAAAGAGAAAAAAAAGTGATGATGCTGTATTTAGCATAAGTGATAACACATACTAATGCTTCTCTGCTGTTTTTTAATAAATCTGATTATCTGTTAAATATCAACAGCATCATGGGAAGGCAAGATTGTATCATGTGCCCTTCCAAATCCCCCTCACCCCCAAATCTGCATTTCGACCTTGTCTAATCTGGGGGCAAATAGTGAGTGTGGGATTAAAAACCCCAACCACCGGAGCACACCACAAACAAACAAAAACCCCCACAAAAATGCCAGCCCAAACCCCCAGGCAAACAGAAAAGCAGCCCAAACAAAACAACAAATCCCAATTAGAAGTGCAGTATCTGATTTGTAGGTGCTGAAGAAGCACATAGTGTAGCAGTCAGAGAGAGGAGGAGTGCTGAGCATGTGATGCCTTATTTCTGTGGCAGAATTCCTGCGTGCTGCTGGGGGGGTTGTTGGAGAGCTGTGGCAGGGGAGCAGCAGCTCTTACCCTGGGGGGGCTGAGGTGGGGCCCCAAAAAGGGCTTTGGGTGTCACATCCCACCTGCAATCCGTGCTGCCGTGGGAGGGGTCCCTGCAGGACCCTGAGCACCCTGAAAATCCCTGAGCACCCTGAAAATCCCTGAGCTGCAGATGGGGAACGCGATGTTAACGTGGGTTAATCCTCGACCTCTGAGTGCCTACAAGTACAGGGTTGAACCCAGAGCCCTGAGGTGGGGTGGTGAGCGTGTCTGAATGCTGGTGAAGGGCCAGAAATTCTATAGCTGTGGCGAAACCTGAGAGGAAATTAATAATTCTCTCTGTGGAGCTCAGTTTGCATAGTGTGCAGTAAATAATGCATGGGCCCACAGAGCTAACTGTAAGAATAAAACAAAATATTGAGTAGCTGCCCCTCCAGTCAGGACCATCCATCTTTTGCATAAACAACTAAAGGTCCCGTGGCAGAAGTGTGTGATCAGGTGATTTTTTTCAGCCAAATCTGCGTGAGGATTGGCATGGGGTTTTGTGGATGACCTTCTACCAGTGCAACTAATACCCTTGAGAAATCTTGATTATTTATTGATGTTAATATTCCTCTCTTCATAGTGCCCCTTTGTGGCAGGGAAGCCCATCACCTGAGTGGTCAGGAATTTGTGGGCTTCTCTTTTTGGCTGCAGGAATGTATGGGGGAGATTGCTGCTCTGTGTGTAACTTCACAACACCCTTGTCTTTTTTTATGTCACCCAGAATTGATAAAGCAGGGATATGAACAGAAGTTTGGGGNCCTGCACGAAGATTGGCACGGGTTTTTGTGGATGACCTTCTACCAGTGCAACTAATACCCTTGAGAAATCTTGATTATTTTTTGATGTTAATATTCCTCTTTTCTTAGTGCCCCTTTGTGGCAGGGAAGCCCATCACCTCAGGAGTTTGTGGGCTTCTCTTTTTGGCTGCAGGAATGTATGGGGGAGATTGCTGCTCTGTGTGTAACTTCACAACACCCTTGTCTTTTTTTATGTCACCCAGAATTGATAAAGCAGGGATATGAACAGAAGTTTGGGGATGTGAGCAGAGTAAAGTGCTTTTCCAGTCTAAACAATTGGAGGGTTCTATGTTGTGAAAGACGCTCGTGACAAGCCACAAAAATTTAAGGGAAATGTGTTGGAATTAATAGATTTGCTTTTTGCTGTCATAGATTTAGATTCCACTGTCACCTAATTGATGCAGGAAGGCAAAGCTGTCACTTCTCAGGCTCTGCCTGTGTCAGGATGGTGACTTAGTTAATTGTTCAGAACTAGATGGCACTGGAAATTTTTCTTTTATGAGAATTCAGGACAAAATAGGAGCCTGGAAACTTAACCTGTATTTTATTTGCAGTTCATGTCCATAGAGTAGTGCAGGCAGCTCCTCTGTGAGGTGATCATGAAGGGCTGCCAGGAATTTTATTGTGGTTTAGACTTGCAAGGAGGCATTTGGACTGCAATGAATTGGGATTTGAGACTTTATGGGTTTGTTTTAATTTATGTTTGCTATGTGGTGCACTTGTACTTCTTGTTTGAATCAAAGTCAGTATCATGTACACAATTAAGGTCAGCCTGTGCTTTGCTTGCCCTGACTGGAGTATTAGAAAGCTGGGTGGGGAAACCAGTGCTGTTGCAATTAAATTGAATTATTTGAATTCCATTAAAGAAAAAAAGGAGGAGAGAAAACACTGTTATTTATCAGTCAACTTGAGGGAATTCATGTCTCCTGAAAATTAGCTTCAGTCCTATTTTTCTGCCAATGTTCTCAGCGTTGATATTACCATGGAGTTAAAGAGAACAAATTGCAATGAGTTTTTTCAAAACTTTCCTTTTTCTTTATGTCTCTAGGCTTCCAATCCATTTTCCTCACTCTGCTCTCTCCTTTTGCAAGGCATTTAGTGGCTGTTCATTCCTGCTGTGTTCCTGCAATGCCCATCCATGTTCAATGATATTGTAGGAGTTTACAGTGGCACGGCAGCGGGTGTTTGTCTGTGTGCTCATGGTCTGTGCCCAATCTGCAGATCAGTTCCTGTCCTGAGGCTGCCAGGTGACTGGAGTTATTTAGGAAATCTAGATTTTTCCCTGTGGCAACTCTGTTGAAGAGAAGTTAAAAGGTAAAAACCCCCAGGGGTTAAAAGTGTTTTAGCAGATTTTTCTTAGTCTTTGGTTTTTAGTTTGACTTTGACACATGTTTGATGGAGGGAAGACAGGAGAGTGGTGGTCGATGCCAAGCTGTTGGTGCAAGGAGGGAAGCGCTGCTGAAGGGGATCTGGGCTTTGCTTTTCTCCTCCCAGCCAGCCACAAGGGCTTCACCTCAGGCCTGCCAGAGGGTGCTGGACAGTTCTGCTCAGAATGCACACCAAGGA
The DNA here is from genome assembly GCA_013400675.1 of Oxylabes madagascariensis. Classification (NCBI taxonomy): domain Eukaryota; kingdom Metazoa; phylum Chordata; class Aves; order Passeriformes; family Timaliidae; genus Oxylabes; species Oxylabes madagascariensis. The sequence goes on from VYZR01027006.1 coordinate 73,855, forward strand.
TCCTGAAATCCCTGAAAAATCCTTGAAGTCCCTGAAATCCCAGCAGGAGCAGGGCAGTGACTGTCCCCCTGTGCTGGGCACTGCTGAGACCCCACCTCAAATCCTGGGGACAGTTCTGGGGCCTCGTGACAAAGGCATTGAGATGCTGGAGTGTCCCAGGCAGGGAACGGAGCTGGGGAAGGGGCTGGAGCACCAGGAGGGGCTGAGGGAGCTGGGAAAGGGGCTCAGCCTGGAGAAAAGGAGCTCAGGGGGGACCTTGTGGCTCTGCACAACTCCCTGACAGGAGGGGACAGCCGGGGGGGTCGGGCTCTGCTCCCAGGAACAGGGACAGGAGGAGAGGGAACGGCCTCAGGCTGGGCCAGGGGAGGTTTAGATTGGCTATCAGGGAAAATTCCTTCATGGCAAGGGCTGTCCATCCCTGGCACAGCTCCCAGGGCAGTGGTGGAGTCCCCATCCCTGGGGGAGATGAAAAGGCATGTGGATGTGGCACTTAGGGATGTGGTTTAGAGATGGGCTGGTCAGTGCTGGGTTAGCAGTCTGACTCAATGATTTTAGAGGTATTTTCCAGCCTAAACAATTCCATGATTCAGTGTTGTGGAAGAAATTTGTGGCAAGTTGCAAAAATTTGGGAGAAGCGTGGTGGGATTAAGAAGTTTGCTTTTTGCAAATTTACAATTTTCTCTTTGTCGTGGAGAGGGATTCCACTGGCATTTAATTCATGCAGGAAGACAGGGCTGCCACTTCTTAGCTTGTCTGTCAGAATGGGAACTTAGTTAATTGTTCAGAAATAGATGGAACTTGGAATTTTTCTTCTACGGGAACTCAGTACAAAATAATAGCCTGGAAATTTAAACTGCAGTTTACTGGCAGTACATCCTTAGGACACAGTAATAAAATAGTACAAAGTAATGGAAGCAGGAATTGCATCTCCAAGCTAAATATTTATGTATGAATTGACCTTGGCTCTTTGTACTCCCTTCCTTGCCCTTTAATATTTTAGAGAGGAAGTAAATACCAATGAAAAATTATTTGTTGTATTGAATACTGTTCCCCTAGATACCTCTCATCAGATGATAACTTTGATTCCAAAGATATTAGGGAGGAGGAAAATGTTTATGTTGCTGTTTTACAGCAAGGCAAATCGAGTACAAGAACATTATCTGTAATATATGAGTAATTGCACAAGGAAATGATTTAAAGAAAATGTATTTAAAGATGAACATGAATCAAGGTTCCCTTCCCCCAACCCCTTATGATACTTCGCTGTTAATTAATTCTTTCAGACTTAAGGATATTGCAGCTCTCTGTTTGCTCCTGGATTACCAGGAAAATCAAAGTACTCTGACTCACCACGTTTGTGTTTGGTAATCTCATAGGTGAGAATGAATTCTCGCCTTTTTTACCGAAATTTAGCTTTCCTTGGGGACACAGCAGCACAGGCACTGCTGCACTTGAAATCATGCAGTTTGGGAGAGGTGTGCTCCCTTCACAGCACTCTTCATACCCACAGGAGTTCCTGCACCTTGGGATGCTCCCTCAGGGAGCAGGTGGATCTTTGGCACTGTGCTTAGATCAGGGATTTGGAGCCTCAGGTTCCCTGTTCCAAACTCTTTCCCCATCTTGTTTGATAACCTTGAGCAAGTCCATGGAATTTTTTCCATGTTTCACTTAAGTCTATTGTAAGGAGCATCCTTGTTTCTTTTCTATCGCTGTTGTACACCAAAAGCGACACAGACTCTCAAGATCAGTAGGCTAGAAAAAATGACTTTTTATTTTGGGATGTGTCTCCCTTTTATACCATTTTACACAGACCAATTTGATTGGTGAAACAAAGGCAAACCTCTTCAATCACATTGGTCAAAACCAGAGGGACATCAAGAAACCTCTCCTGTGACAAAGAATGGATAAACATAGGTACAGTTACAAAAACATTTCTCTTGTTTACAGAAAATCGCCTGGGAAAAGAATTTTAGAAACCAAAACATCACAGGCATGAAATCAGGGCTACACTTTTCTATCTCTCAGGAGTTTGGGGGTGCTTAATGAACACTGGTGAACTGTTTGAAGATCTCCTGATGAAAGGTGACATGGGGGTGTGTGTTTTCAGGTTGGCTTCCGTTTCTCAGCAGTATCAAATGATAACCTCTCAAGAAGGTTTGTTTAGATCTTGGCTGTCATCTGTGAACCTGTGTGAAGTAAAATCAGTGGAGCCACTTCTTGTTCACCTTCCAAAAACCTCATGAACACTGAGTGGTGCCAGTTCTTTCTTGGAGGAAGAGATCATAGAATCACAGAATGGTTTGGAAGGGTTGGAAGGGACCTTAAAGACCTTGTTCCACCCCTGCCATGGGCAGGGACACCTTCCACTGTCTACTCCAAGCCCCGTCCAGCCTGGCCTTGGACCCTACCAGGGATCCAGGGGCAGCCTCAGCTTCTCTGGGCAATCTCCTTTATTCCTTCCTCTGGCCATGGATAATCCACATGAACCTTCCTGAGGCTGAGCTTTCCCAGCTCTCCTTGTGTGTCAGGTGCTCCAGTCTCTTCCCTGTTGTTGCCTTCTGCTGGATTTGCACCAGGACATCCATGTCTGTCGTGTAATACTTGTGTCTGTGTGTCTGTTCCAATCCTCTCTGCTCAGATTAACCCTGATACAAAACCTGTTTGTACTGTTACATTTTTCTCTGTGTGTCTTTTACACATATATGTATATTTTAGGATTTATTTGGAGGTAGCTGATGCACAGGGCAGGATTTCCCAGGTGATTCTTGCTTGATTAAATTTCAGTGTATGCTTCCTCAAATATTTGGCTTTGCTGAATAAATTGGTGTATTATGTTCATCCTGATTTACTGTCTCAGTGCTGTCCACTCGGTACAGAAAGCTAATAATCAGAGTGTCAGTAGCTGTTATATTTTCATTTATGGGAAAACATACTAATTCTTTTTTGAGACAGTATACAAGAGGAGAGATTTATTTTTTTGTGGCACACTGACTTGTCTAGAACTTTTTTTTGCTAGAAGCTGAGGGGTTTTTTTTGTTTGTTTTTTTAAAGGCATCTTGAACAATTTATTTGCTTCTTTTGGAGAGCTGAAAATGCTTTTAGTACTTGGCCTCACGAAAGTATGTATCCTTGCTTTCCTTGTGGCATTGCCACTAGGACTAAACCTAGCTTAGAAGCAAGCTTAAAGTGTGTTCTAATTTTGTAAATTATAGAAAGAACCAAGTCAGTTTTGTCTCCTGTGGTGTGTTGGGTGGGTTGGGGCTGTTTGTGGTTTAACTCACTGAGCACATTTATTGGGAGTGGTGCTACCAAGTGTAGTGCTGCATATTTGACACCTCCAAAATCCCTTTTCTGCCAGCACTCTCTTTGAAACTTATTTTTGCATTTGATCACATCTGAATATAGCAGAGCAGTCTTTGTAGGAGAAAGAGGTTTTTTTTTTTTTTCCATTGATGGAGCTGAAGCAGAGAGAGCTCTCAGGAGGCAGACTCCTGCTGTGTTGTGGGTGAGGGCTGTGTGCCCAAACCACGCTGGTTAGTCTGGGTTTGCTGCTGTGGCTCTGTGTGTGGCTCCGCTGGCACCTCTAGTTCCCATTACAGGTTTGACAGTGCTGCTGTCTGTCTGCTTGGAGCAGTCCTGTTAAATTGAATGGTTTTTGAAGTATTCCCCTGCCTGCCTGCAACAGTGTGTGAACTGCAAGCACTGCAAGTATTCCTGGAAGCAGGTTGAAGAGTATTTTAAATGTGTGCATTAAACAGGGTAAGAGAGAGCTCCTGTGCTCTGCACTCCCCCTGCTTTGGTGAGGAAAGCCGTGGGCATTTAGCTGGACTTGTACATGTCCATGGGCTCAGCAGCATGGTGGGTGTAGTTCTCATCTTGCCTGAGTCTGAAGGAACTCCTCAATTTTTTTTAAGAGATGGTAAGGATGGTTTAGGATGAGGCTTTCCTGTCTGAGTTGATTGCTGGGGCTGTGCAGGTTCCTCTGGCTTTGGTTCATGTTGGAGGGTCCCAAGGAAGCAGGGTGAGCCTCAGTCGTGTCTGTAGCTGTGCCAGTGGGGGTACAAATAGCTCATTTACCTCTTTTTCAGCAGCCTTAGCAAGACAGGAAGAAAATGTGTCAGCAGTTTTCACTGTATTCCTGCCTCATTACTTACTTTTCTGGGGAAACTTGCAGGTCTTGTATTACACGATGCAGGAATTGAAAATGGAGTATTTTACTGATGAGTGAAATCGGGATCGATACTCCAACACTTGTTGAGGAGCAATCTTTAGCAGAAAGCATGGGAACTCTGCTTCAGTTCAGAACAAAACATTACTTTGGAATGAACAATTAAAATCTATTGATTTTTAACTTGGAGGTATTAAAGTGAGGAAGTTTAGTGTCAGCTGCTAAATTGCTTTCTTTTAGCACTGTTTTCTGGTACAGATAAAGCCTTGCACGTAGAGCTGATCGCTTTTTTCCTTTCCCCCTGGCACCTTCCTCCAAATCTCCTTCCACATCTGTGCTGAGCTGTGGATAAGCACAGGCTGAAAATTGTCAGAATTACCAAGGGGTGTAGAAATATTTCTGAATTGGGTTGTAATAGAAGTGCTTTTGTGAAACCTCTGCTGCCTTTGGGAGCCAGGTGAAGTTTGGCAGGAGGTTTTGTCAGGTTTCCCTGCTCCACGTGCGTCCCATCCCTGCCCTGTGTATTTTGTGCTGGGGGAAAAATGCTAAGGTGTGAATTTTCTCCCAAATCAGGTGTTGAGTCAAATGATTCTCTTGGATTTTTTTGGTGAGTTAAAGGATACCAATCTGCACAAAATCTCTCCACACAAGCTGGTGATTTTTAGCGAAGCTGGGAATAACCCCCTTGTTCCCACAAAGCCACATGGCAAATATTTTATCTCAAAGAAAGAAACTCTATGAAAGAATTTCAGGTCTTGGGGTTGATTTTATCTCCTTCCCTCTCATTTTCTAGGGTTTAAAACTCAAAATAATGCAGCTGCTTGTAATTCAAACAGTCTGCTCTGCACTTCTGTATTTGACTTTGAATGTTGCAGATTTTTATGTCTTTGTTTTGCAACCCTAAAGGTTCAAGAGTATGTGTTTATATCCACTTGTGCACATATTCTTATACAGAAGAGGGGACAGAGGCTTCAGGGGGGTCTTGAAGACAGTTTTATTAATTCTAGCAAAGCTGGAATGTTGATTAGCAAATCCCATAGGTAAATGTTGTGATTTTGTTTGATTTTCTCTGCTGTTAATAGTTAAAGGTAAATTACAGTGTTTAAAAAGGAAAAGTTTGTGGAAAGATTTTAATTTGCATATATGGGCCAAACTCTTTTCAGGTGTGGTAATTTGCACTGTAGTAAGAAGGATGCTTAAGGAAAAGCTTGGGGAGGAGATGAATTTTTAGATTTGAAAAGAAAAAACCTGGCTTTCTGATGTATCTGGCTTTCATTGATGCTGCTCACAGATAAAATACAAGCAGCAGAATTTTGCCTGTGACTTCAGCTGTGTAAAGGAGACATGAAAGCATTCTTTGAATTTATGTGACGGTTTGTGCATTAACCACTGAGCAGCTGTGCTCCAGGATCTGCCTCCAAGCCCAGATGCAGGAAAGTTCCTGGTCACTCCTTGGAGCTGACCACAGCCACCTCCTCCTTGCAGCTTTTTTGGACCAGACGAGTCCGAGGGTTTTTAAATGATCTTCCTTCCTGTGAGTGTGGCGTCTCTGCAGACCTCTGGCAGGATTATTACCCACATTTCAGCTGGCAGAGGCTTCCTCTCGAGGAGGGGAAGGGGCTCAGCTCAATCCCAGCAGGGACAGGGACCTTGCTCTGCTCTGATTGCAGATCCTCGTGTTCCGTCAATATTTGGTGGTTCTGCTTCTCATCTGTTGGCATATTGCCCTTCTCAGGAAAGCAAACATTTGCTCTTCCCTCATTTCAATATTGGGCTGTGAGAGAAAGGTGGTGGTTACTGCTTCATACCGGGGTCTAAAAGCATCTGAGTGCTGCTGGTCTGTTTTTCTTAAATGCCAACTTGTTTGTCTGCTTGGATTGCTGAAAATAAAGTCTGTGTGTGTGTGTGTGTGTGTGTAGCTGTTCTGTAACATGTGCAGATGGAGGCCCTGACTAACTGTGAGGTTTGGGGAGTATCTTGGCCCTGAATTAGGAGGATTAATCTCATGTAGGAAGTTATTCCTGTAGTTTCACTTTTGCCAAATGTAAAGCTTCTCTGGCACATGCGGTATCATATTTGGGCTGATGTCCAAAAATAAAAAATGGTCAATAACCATTGCCAGTTACTCTGGCAAGGAACCAATTATCCCGTTCTGTTTCCATCCCTCTGTGCACATGTCAATAAATAATCACTCACCCGTGATCCCAATCAGCTCTCTCTGATTAAACATATGTGTGCTGAAAGCTTCAAAACTCTAAGTGGTAGCAAATAGCAAAATGCCTTTACTCATTTGGATTTCTTTCCATCTGTTAAAATACCCATTGAGACCTTAAATGGTTTGATTACACTTAAAGTTGACTATGGAAAAATCAGTTGCACATTGCATGGACGGATCCATATTGACACAGAAATTCCCATGCAGTGTGTGAACTGTGTAATAGCACTGGGAACCCGTCTCAGTGCTGAATTATGGGATGCTGTGCTGCAATAATGGCATTTCTGTCCGTTTTAGCGCTGCTCAACTTTGAAAGTTGTACAAAGTGACTTTGTAGTTGTCCTTGTTTGGAAGTTTTATAATAAGCTGTTCTACATGCCAATTATGCAGGCGTGAGACTTTCAGATAAATCTAAGATTAAAAGAAATATTTTATAAACAATCAACAGATGCAGTAATGGATGTTGGTAGGGATGATTTTTGAGGCTGGAGTGGTTTTAGTTGTGTGGACAGCATGTTCCCAGTGTTACCTGTGCATTCCCCAGCCTGCAATGATGCTGACTTTGGCCCATATCACCTGCAGCAGGCAGCATCAGATTGGCTCCAGGGCTCTGGAAAAGAGAGAAACTCTGTGGCTGCATGACTCCAAACAAAAGTGGTATTTCTATTTTTCCATGTGCGTGCCCTGTACTGCAGCAAAACACAGGGAAAGATGTGGTGACAACAGTGTGGGTGTTCGTAGGGAGCCCTTGTCCTTGCACACCCCTGCTAGGACGTCAAACACTGTGCCACACAGCTTTCATGTCGATGACAAGTTTTCCTTTGAGTGTTGAAGAGCAGATGTCCCTTGAGTTTGGGAGTTAACATGTGGATGTTGGGAGAGCTGCTGGAGTACGAGGCTGAGGCTCCGTAGGCTGAGCCTGAAGTTTGCCAGGAGCACAATTCAACGTTAAATGTAAATGCAGGGCTGCAGATGGCATCCTCGGGTTTCAGGCATGGGAATCCAGGCTGCTGCTGAGCCGGGTTTGAATTATCTTCCACCGCGGAAAAGCTGAAGCTGCACGAATTGGACCTTGGGTTTGTCTTTGTTCGGAGGAGAACAGATTGCTCATTTTATGACTGACAGCGTTTTGCACTGAAAAAACCCCAAGTTCTCACAAAGTTCCAGATGCAGGGTGCCTGGGCTGTGACAGATTTTTCCTGTCTTACTGCTTTGTTTACCTGATTCCAGCCATGTTGTATTTCATGCATCAGTAATCGTTTAATTGGTTTGATCCTGCACTTCCATGAACTTTCTGTACTCAACCGAACAAAAATTGTCTCTTTTTGAAAAGAAAGTTCTGCTTTCTATTGATTCTTTCAGGGGGGGAAAAAAAAAAGGAATATAAATAGTAGTATTCTACCTATTTGCATTTAGTTCTTGCTGTTGGATGTGTTGTTGCTTTTCAGTCCTTGCTCCAAATTGTTGCTGGGCAGCATTAGCAGCTGTTCCTGCTGGCATATGCTGTTTAGTACAGTATGACACCATCAATTAGTAAACCTTTTATTGGGATGAATAAAAATGTTAAATATGAAAGTTATGATAGCCTAATGTGATGCTGTCTTGAATCTAATGAAATTCTCTTCCATGCTGCACAAGTTAGCTGTTGATATTTATTTTACTGCCTTTTCTAGTGCTTATATAATTGAGGTAAGTTTATATAAATCAATCATTTGAGATTGTGTAATGTATAAATTGCTGTGGTTTAAAAATGGGAAGGGGGGTGAGGCTCCTATGGCAGACTTCCTAGCCTAAACCCCTTGGATCTACATCGTGCTGCTACTCAGAGATCATTTCCTGCAATTTACAGCTGTGTTTAGACCCTGATCTCAGTGTTAAGGAAGTTCAGCTCTTAAGATCAGCCTACTTGACTTCAGTAGGAGTGAGCTTGAGTATGTAAGTTCTGTGCCAAGTGAGAAATATTTATCGAATGGGTTATTCAAGGCTCATTTTTCTCTATGGATGTTGCTTCCCCTGCTGCTCTCTCTTGGGCACCTCCCTATTTCTCCCTCTTTCAATTCATCTGGAGCTCCTGCCTGTGGTAGAATTGATGTTATTTGGGAATAACCTGGCTGTTTGCAGATGCTCTCTGAGCTGCAGGACCTTTTGATCTGCATGGCACAGCCCACGTTCACTCTGTGAAGCTGCAGAACATCAGCTTGAACCTCGCCCTGCTGTGCTGCCAGAGCTGTGGAGGGGCCTGGATCCCTGTGAGAGAGCCCTGCTGCCAGCACCTCTGTGCAGTCACGGCACAGCTCAACTCTATCCAGGCAGAAAGAAGGCATTTAAACTATATTTTCTTCTAAAGAATAATTAATTTTCAATGCCGGGAGTCTGAGAACTGGTGTTCAAGTCAGACTTCGTCACAGGGCACAGTTGTTTCCCCTCTGATACAAGGGGTGTGTAAGGGCACAGATGTCAGGTGACAAGTGTTGATTCCTTAATACACCAAAAACCTTCTTAGTTACTGCTGTGTTTTTTCTATAGTAAAAACCTTCCACATAACAGAATTTGAGAAAAAATAATTTGTAAATAATAATTTATAAAAAATGAAGCAACTTTATTTTATTGGAAGAAGCTAGCAGGGGAGCTAGATTTGTTGTTTTGCTCTTTAACTCCCTGAAAGTAGTTTAGGAGTTCAACAGGAGTTATTTTCAAATTAAGATTAAGCAAGATGTGCAAAGGGTTCTAAAGCCCCTCTCTGTGCTTCATAGAAGCATGAAGCATTTTCATGTGTTGTCATTTGGCTCCTGAATTTTGCAACCCAGCCCCTCGCTTGGGCTGCTGTGTTTGGGAGGGACTGCACTGGCCGTCCTGTGGGGCTGGACAAATTGCTGCAGGTGACAAGATGTCCCCAGTGTAAACAGGCAGATGTCACAGTAAAACTGATTTGTGTGTGAGAGGATGTGTGTGTCCAGAGGGTAATGTACAAAACAGTCAGAAGTTTAACTTTTATTCCTTTGGGGCGGGTTAGTGGCAGATGTCACTGCACTGAGCACGGAAAATTGCACTATGTGAATGTACCCTGTGCCAAAGGAAACTTGATGGGGCCGTGGATGACGTGATCAATAGAAAAAGAAATAAGAACAGATCAATACCTTCAGATAGCTCTTCTAATTCAGAGAGAGGCACAGCATTGATTTGTAAAATAAGAGTATGGATGCAGCAGTTAAAGCACCCTGTGTGTGCATGTACTAGATAATAAAATAATGTGCAATGCCCTCAGCCTCAATCAAAGGCAGAGAGTAAATCAGCAAACGTGTGTCCCCTCCGAAGCGGGAGGCTGTGGAGCATGTAAATGAACAAACTGCCTCTGAGAGAGGGAAAACTGCACCCACAGAGGATGTTCATCAATCAGGAAGATAAACAGTCCTTGCTCCGCGTTGTGCAGTTGTCCTGCATGATGCCACGAGTGAATTAGAAGTGTCTGGAGGATCCCACAATGTAAAAATCAGCGTTTCCTATTGTGGATGTCTCTAAATCTCTCACTTGCAAATGCAGGCAGCTGTTTTGGGAATTACTTAATATCTAAAATCAAGGAAAATTCGTTTTTTCTCTCCTGAAGAATCCTGCATCTTGCCAATGTAGATATGCAAAGAGAAGTGCTGACTTTAACTGGGACTCACTGATGCACCAACATTTTTAAGTTTATTTTGTTCTTAGACTTCTGTTTGTGGCTGAAGGGCTGTGACCTTTCCTAGCCTCAGTTTCCTAAGTGGGTACCTGTATTTTAGGGACAGATGTTGCACATGGATTCCCTATTAGGAGTCTGAAGTGGGGAAATCCAACAAGGTTGCAGAAACAGGTTCAGTCCAAGTAAAAGGCCTGAGGGGAACAGCAGAAACTCCTCACCTGCATGAGGAAAAGTTACCATTGAACAAAAGTTACCATTAAAGGAATTGTGTTGTTAAAAAAATTCAGCCCCCTGTGTTTTATACCACTTCTTTCAGTGCCCCTTCCACACATACTTTTACCACTGACTTTTCCTGTTGCTGTGTTTGTAGATGAGCATATCAGTTCTAACATGTGATATGTTCCATTATATCAGATTTGGATTTGTGTAAAGCTAAATTAGCTGAACTTGTGTGTGCTATGGGTATGTGCAAAGGGGAGTTATGAACTGCCTTTATGAATTTCCTGCTCTGAACACCTGATTGAAATTGGGTATCTGAGGCCTGTGTGACATGGAATTGCTCAGAATTTAATATTGCTGCTTTTCTGGCAGATCTCATTTCAGGTAGTGGCAATTAATTATTAAGAACCATATGTGAAGTTGTGGTCTTTAATAATATTAAAGTTTCTTTCATTTGTGGTTTTTGAAAGTGGGGGGGTTATCTTCCCAAGTGCTCCTCAGTGTGTTGAGCTGAGTGTGCTCCTCACTTGCCTTAGGGAAAATTTATAATATTAGTGAGAATGACAAGCTGCAGCTTTCTAGCTGTTCGATGCCTTTGCTGCAGTGGTGGAGGGAATAACTGTCCTTGAAAGGGCAGATTGTGCAAAATGCTTTATTTTCTGTCAGAAATGCTGCAAGGTGAGTGACTGCAGGTGTTTGTGCTATACAGGTGTTGGTTGTGTCTGTGTGTTGGGAGGGGAAACCCTCCAGGTACTGAAATCACATGGATGTAAAGCTTTTCTTGTCCAACCGTGTAGGAGCAGTGCATGTTCAGGCTCAAAGGTCACACAATTATTCTGGCTGTGTAACTTCACACAGCAGAGCAAGCCAAACCCCACTTGGGGCTGCTGAGCTGGGCTCCTTTGTGCAGACAGGGATGATCTCCTGCCCCTTTGCAGAGGTGGTAAAGAGTCTGCAACCGCAGGCTTTGCACTGCAAACACCTGTGTGAAACCCCTGGGTGACTCCCCTGAGCAGAAACTCTACTTGAGGAGTGCCACTGTTGGGATTGGGAAAGCCTAAAACGTAATAATGCTTCCAGAACAACTTCTAAATAAGCAGCTTTAGTTCTTCAGCCTTCCTGTGCATCTGAATGATGTGTTGTCAGAGATAATGTTGTAGAGAGATGCCGGTGTATTATAAAAATGTTATCGAATTAAAATGCGAGCATGATCCAGCCCAAGCCATTCTATAAATATCTTATTATGAAAGGCTCAGAGATGTTTCTCTTAGCAAATTTAAAATAATCATTAGAATCCTTCAGCAGATTGCTGTTAATTGGATCGAGAATTAAACAGCTTTGTATGAGTGCAAAGTTAATTAATAGCTCATTACTTTTTAATAAGGCAAATTCATTTGGAAATAAAAGAGATGCCATGGAGTTTACCACAGATTTGAGATGAGATTGGGAATATCAGCTATTCTTTGTGAGAGGAAAGATTTATAATTAAGTTGCCAAGGTTGGCTGGTGGTGAGGGAGGTGGAAGTGAGCAGAATTGATATTTGACTCTCTAGGAGCTGGAGCCCTTGAGGTGCCTTGGGATGCCCTGTGCTGTGGTGGAGCACCAGTCACAGCCTGCTGACCCTCCACCTCTGGGACCTCTGCAGAAGGGATGCCCTGAGGAGCAGGAATGGGGATCTACGGTGCCCCAGAGCATTGTGCAGTTAAATGTCTTAAAAAAAAATTGTATTCAAAAGTACCTCCTACATAAAATGTTTGTGGCTTTTTTGCTTTCCTTGACAACTATTTACCTCTCCCAGTCTCTTCACTAGAACCAGCTCCTGACTTTCCCTATTGCTCCTTCCTTTCTCATGTCTCACATCCTCTGCCTGCTTCCATCTGCAGGCTGCCTCCTGCTTCCATCCCTTTGCCCTGTCTGTTAAACACTCCACAGTGTTAGAAATGCATATAATAATATTGGCTTTTCGCAAATATTAAATGGATGCTATATGTAAAATGTTACGGTAACTTTGCTGTATGGACATAGTTTTTATTTCTGCTATCAACTAAACTTAGACGTAGTAAAAATAGCTGATATAGTTATGTGTGTAATTGAACTGCCTGCTTGGTTGGGATAACATCCAATGAACGTATGATGAAGACCCCTGCTACTGATGGGCCAACTATTAGCACCTCCGTCTGCAGAAAGTATGGACCAAACCCCAAGCTGGAGGTGATAATAACGGACTGTAGCCCTGGTTTAATGTTTTCGTTTTTGGGAAATTCTTTTCTCATGACGCCTTCTGTAAACAAGAGAAATGT
>VYZR01027007.1:23639-39438 GCA_013400675.1 Oxylabes madagascariensis
TCCATTCAGCGTGTAGAACAACTGGAGTATATAGAATATATGAAGTAAACAGTCATGTTTATTTAACAGTAGAGTTAATTCATAATTTTTGTCTTTCAGTAGAAACAGAAGAAGCAGCTTCTCTTCCTTCTGATTCTTATTTACATACTTGGCAGAATTCTACAGAAAGCAGAAGACACAGGAGTAAGGCATTAAGATGGACTCTTTTGGTATTTCTTAAAGGAGGCAGGGTTCAGATGTATCTTTATATCCAAACCAGTACTACTGGTACTACTTCCTTTAAGTAGCTGAAGTCAAAGCTGAACCACCCTCCAAATAAAAAAAAAAATCTACCCCAGGAGATAACCACTCTTACTTTATCTTTTACATCTAGGCTTTGATGCAAATTAATCGCTCCTACTTCTTGTCATGTCTAAATCAGTTTATGCTGATCTCCTTTCTCAACAATTTTATATATTGCTACCCTCATTCTTCTCATTTTTTAGGTTGAATAAACTTGGTTCAGTCTTCCTTTCATATCTTATTTTTCGAATGATCAATAACAAGGTATATTTTGTTTGTCCTTTTAGAAACTTAGACAACTTGAGCCTCCAAGTTGTTTTATTGGATCCTTACACATTATGCTCCCAAAGATCTGCAGAGACCAATTGGATCTTGTTTCAGCAGTTTCTATATCTTGTGCCTTTGCCACAGACTATCAACCCAATAAACAGAAATGTTTGTCATGCCTCAAATTCATAAAGGGTTGATAAAGGCATGAAGTGTTTTCAGATTTGTCAAAAGATGTCTGCCAGGAATTTTAGCACACCTTGAGCTCTACTACTGCTGGAAGGAAGGAAAACACTTGTTTAAGAAAGCAAAAAATCTGGAACTGGCCATACATCTAACAGTATGGCATGGTAAATATGCTGTCCCCACATTCCTCCCTGAAGCATTAGAGGGAATTCCCCATCCTGCATTTGGGCTGTTAATTATTCCTACTTAGTGCTTCTGCTTGTTCTCACCAAATTGAATGACTATTATTTTCTAGTATTTCTACAATTTCTAAGGATTATTTTAAGCCTGGGACAGCAACAATATTAGCATATACTGTATTTCCAAAACTACAAACAATGCCATAGAATAATATTACACCCAGTATAAAATTTTACAGAATTGCACTCCTCCCCTCCCACCCCCAGTTACTGTGGAAAAGAGTGACTGTAAATAAATATTACATCTTTTTAACCCAAAAAACTTGAACAATACTTTTAGTCTAATCTTCTCTAGATCACAGTTCCCTAGCTTGCTTAAAAGAACGCCATGTGTAATTATCCAAACTGCAGTTTACTAAATTAAAGTCTAATATCTTCTAACCCTTAAGGCTTGCTGCAGTTTTTGAAGAGACAGAATAGGACTGACTTACTCCCTAGAAATCTATGCTGTTCAATTTTAGTATCTCTTACAGATGCATAGAAAGAACAGTTTGATAATTTCAGGTTCCTCAGGGAAATTCAGGTGAGACAATTATGCACAATTCTTTGGATATTTCTTCAGGTCTTACTGTCAGCCCTTTTCGCAGCTTTTGAAATTTCATCATCCTTAAGTTCTCAAATATGATGTCACTATACATCAGGTAAAGATTGTTTATTCTTTCATGCATATTTTATGGCTTTATAAATCAAAAAATCTTTGCACCCAAGACCCAAACAAAATACAGTTCTTTGTTTCTAGTTGAGCTTAACCTTGCAGTTAGATAATTCATATTTAGTTTTATAAGTTCATTATTTTTTTGTGTAATTATTTTTTTATATTTATTAAAATTATTGGATTCTCACATTAGCCATTCAAGATTCCAATACTGACCCCTAAATCATCCACTGCTTTCTATACAGAATCCACTAGGTTGGAAAAGACGCTTTTACCTTATACAAAGAGGCTAACAGAATGTGAGATAGCTAACTGTTTTTGTTTAATTTTTAAGGTTTTACATAATTGTATGCATATTTGTCCCACCAGCTCCTTTGATCTTCCAGTGAAGATTTCCTTTAAAAGCATCTTTAGCTGTTTAGATTGCACTAATTTGCATACACGGAAGGGATTTTCCAAACTTCTGAGCATGTTTAAAAATGAAAATACAGTCCATTATGTTTTTAAATACAACTGATTTTCAAAATGGATGTCTCTGTTTTGGGATATCTATTTTAGATTGCTAGGCGAAGCTCCTCAAATAGAGAAGTATATTCATTAGATTACAGAAAGTATTTTAATTATAGGAAAGAACACAGAAGAAAAAAACAGATAAATCTAAGACCACTCAAAACAAGTGTCTCATTTCCCCAGGCTCACCTGAGCCAGCTCATAGGAAAGATTATACAGGGAGGTCTCAGTTTAACCCTACACGTGTGCATGAAGACCTACATGACATAGCCTATTCCTCAGTTGATTTTCCCAACAAACTGAACGTAATAGCAAGTTGTCAGGTGTTCCTTTATGCTGTCACAGAAACTGGTGGAGGATGTTGTTCCTGTTGAATAAATTAATGAACTACCTGTTCACTGCAGCAAATGATTTTATATGCCTTTGTTGCCCATATTTTTCAACTTATCCACTAGTCCAGCTTAGTTGGGCCTTTCTTCTTCTCAAGACTCCATCCTCTCTGACCTATATAAGCTTAATCTGGTTTCTTTAATATTAGGATGGAAATTAGGGACGACAACTTTCCACAACCCTTAGTGGGCATTGTATACTTTTAGAGGATTATCAACAAAAAACATAGTCCACTGTCCAAGAAAAGTTTAAAACAGAACAATAAGTCTAAAACAAATGTGCTGCTTAAACAAAGCCTTGGGATAGTTGTGCCTTTGGCATATGAAAGCAATGAGAAATATCAGATATCCCTGGGTGGATATGAAGACTACGTTAACATCTGTATCTCATTTTAAGTACTAGATTAATTTTTTTCATAAGACTTTCTCTGGCTTCTCTGCTCTGTAATATCCCACCCTTAACATACAAAATGACCCTAAGAAAAGCAGTTCAGCCCTGTAATTCTACTACTCCCATGATAACGGCATCCCAGATAAGGAATATCTATCAAATGTGTCAGAACATTATCTGTTCATTCCAGTCTCCTTTTTTGCCTTTTCTTATCTTACAGCAGCACATACCTTGGCTTCTACTCAACATCACTCAGAAAGCTCATAGATAAATAAATCAAATAAATAAATAAAACCTAAAAAAATAAAATGAAAAAAACTGCCAACATCAAACACACCCTTCACACACTATTCTTCCAAGTGTGGAGGTTTTTTTAAACTTTATTATTTCCTTTTCCATGACAAAACACTATCTCCTAGAAAACTTTACAATCTTCTAAAAACCTTGCAGTAAGAAAGGGAGGTGCAGTGAGGTAAGGCAGTATGGGACAGGGCAGGGCAGGGCAGGACAAGGTGCATTGGCTTTGGCTTTGCCAGGACAAGCTGTGAGCCCTCGGTGGGAGCAGGAGGGCGAGGCCGCAGGGAGCAGTGGCTGGGAGCAGCTGCACACCAGGGGCAGGGAGGCAGCGCCGGGAGGTGACTGCCACTGCCCTGTGGGACAGCAGGTCTAGAGACAAGCCATGTGCAAAGAGCAGTGGTATTCCACGCCTTTTTTTCCACTGGTAAGGCTTCTCCTCAAGCCTCCAGGATCCCTAAGCTTCTGAAGAGATGCTCCAGACATGAAGCAGCACCTGCAGGAGACGAAAGAGGAGTGGATTACTTACTTAACCCACTTAGACTTATGTAAGTTCACGGCCCTGGTGCATGGCATCCCCAAAGGTGTTCATGGAGCTGGCAGGTGTCTCTGTGAGACTGCCTGTCCTTTTCGAAATGTTTCTGATGACTTGAAGGAAGTTGCTGTCATGCTCCTCTTTACGACAAGCAAAAAACAAGATCTAAGGAACTACAGGCTGGTCAGCCTTAACTGTGTCCCCGGACACGTTCGGACCAAGGTATTTGTAGAAGCCATTTCCTCTTGCCTGAGCAGATCATGCCTGACCAACCTCAGCACCTTATGGAATATGGTTATTATATATTTAAAACAGATGGAAAGCTAAATTCCTTTGCAAATAGGTATTGCTATCTGACGTGGACACACACAGGTTATGGATCACATTGTACAAAAAACAGATGTCAAATTTGAGAAACTGTGTCACTTAAAATTTGAGAATAGTTGCTATTTATTTTAGCAAAATGCTAAAAAAACTAAATTTGCTTAGATTTCTTAGAAATACCTACTTTGATTATTTCTTACATTTTTTTCAATTGTTTTCCATGTAGATAATTGAGGAAACCTTCAGACACATTTTATTGGTTACAGCATAACACATTTTCAGAGTTCTATAAAATTGTATTTATTGCTGCTATCATTTTTTGCCTTTTAAAATATGAAAGATATTATTTCATTTTCTAACAGCTTATTTGTACAGTGTATGTTATAAAAAATACGGCACCTCTAGAAAAACTATGTCCAATGGCTGTGGTAAAATTATGAAGCTCACGTCCAGTAAGAACTATGAGAAAATGTTGTGAAGAAGCATGAACCAGAAAAAAACTGTCCTCTTAAGATGAAAAGTAAGTTCACCTTAATTGCTTGAAAATATCAAATATTTTATTTATGAAAAATCTAATCATACATCTTCACTGCTGCACAGCTAAATGTCACACTTTCTGAATTCTTCATATGTTATATGTGGTCTCTGGAAGTCCACATACCTCACACATGGATACTACAAAAATATGCAGAACAGCTTTTAAACAATATATATGTTGTAAGAGATGTATATGTATGTTGAGATGATGCCACAGAGGTCATGACCTTAGAGCTCTTTTCCAACCTTAATGATTCTATGATCTTATGACGCAGTTAATGCTGCCTGGGAAGAGAGTTAAAAGCAATAGCAATTTAATCAATATCTTATTATAAGCATGACATGAGAACTTGTGAAAAAGGCTTGCTACCCAACACCCACAAAAATGTGAACAATCCTTACTTGTAGAGTCTCACAGCTTATTAAAACTAAATATGTTTCTCGAAATTAAACCTTTTATGAAAAACAGGACGAAAGTTTCTAGTCATTTCTTTCTCTTGTAGATTTCTAATAAAATCCAGGTACGACTGAATGAATCCAGAATACTGCATCTACCATGGACAACATATTTCAAGTACAGTGCTTTGAGCTGGCTTTTAGCTACTGAATCCAAAAGCTGTATTAAAATGAAACAAAGTTTTATTTTTTCAAAGTTAAGTTCTTGATTATTGCAAATTGCAAAGAAGAATATGGTGAAAAGCAATTGAAAATGCCCTTGAAACTAACAGCACCTTCAAATTATGAAGTAAGACTTTGCTTTAATCTAAATTGTAAATTTAAACTGATTTTTATCATGTATAGCAAGAATTTTCAAGGAACTCTAACAGAGAGAAAATATGCCTTAATATATAGCAAAAAGGGAGTAGTGGAAATTATGGTAACAAAAGACTTATTTTTTCAGGTCGAAATGTCTATAAAAACTGGCTAACGTGTAGCTTTCATGTTTTAATGTTTACTGTATTGTGTCAATTTAATATAATTTACACTTTCAATATACTTCTTTTATCTGAATGTAACAACCACTTCAATACAGTAATAGTGTGTTTCACTAACTTATGTTTTCCTCTAAAGATTTCAGGGTAAACTAATTATAGCCAAGACACCAAATATAAACATCCTGATCTCACTAACACTGCAGTTATTTTATCTTTATTACTGAAGGCCTTTGCCTTCATGCAACAGTACATCATGATTTAGTTCACCAAGACTGACAGGCTGCTTTTTATGGTTTGACAGGATGTCACTGTAGTAGGTATGCTGACTATTTAATGGCCTTAGAAAGTCTCTTATGGCCTTCACTATCTCATAAAATTAATTTTCATTGTCCTCTTGCACGAGTACTGATGACAAAGTGTAATCTTATTACAGGAGAGAAAATATCTAGTAGTTCCCTAAATAAAACATTTTTCTTCAGTGATTTAATGTATAAAGTATTGCCTTGCATGAATTATATTCGGTGCTTTAAAGCACAAAGTAACCTTTCATTATTTCTATGGTTCTCTTTTGTTGTACTGTACAAAGCCTCAGAAATGACATTGTCAAACTGTTACGAATCTACTTGATGCATATCAAAGCCTCACTATTCAGAACTGGTGACTAGACACCTGAGCAGTAAAAAAAAACATAGCAAATTTTTACTCTGTATCTTCACTACAATGTGTCCATGTATGACTACCTCAGCAAAGTAGTATTAGCTCTTGGCAAAAAGCATTCATCTGGGCTGAAAGGCTGTCAGCAGCAATATGGTAGATGTCAATTAGAATAAAGTATGTGATGCAAGCACATTTGCCAATTACATGCATTAGACCTCATAATGGCTGATGTCACAAATGTAGTTTGGTGATAAATTATCTTAAGGACAGTAATTACATTTTTCCATCAGTTGAATATACCCATTTTGAAGTTACAAAACAAGATCCACAGAGAAAAGTCTCCCTTCAGACAACAGAAGCAACCGAAATGTCAGGGTGTGTGGTTGCTTGCTGTATGATTTTTTCAAGTTAGACCCAGCTTTGGCTTCTAAGTATTCAGAATTAGGTTGAAGAGATTGAAGAATAAATAAGTAACCAGAAATAGGGACTACAAAAAAAAATTACATGGACCGGATCATTTGGATCCAGTCCAACTCCCCATCCAATATGGGGAGGATGGCATCCAAACTAAGAAGAAATGAGAACAGTGATGGAGACACTGGCAGTTGCATATAAAGCCACCTGGCAGAATATCCAGTATTGGCAATTTTTAGATCATTGGTTAGCTCAAGATGCGAAGTTGGACTCAATGATCCTTATGTGTACCTTTCAACTTGAGATAGTTTATAATTCTATGATTTAACACTTTCCTTAACATTAATACGTTAATATTAACAAATGTTAATATAAACACCTTCATTTAAATAGTACTCAGAAAGATTCTATAATATCTGTCTTATCTAAATGATCAGTGCTTTTTTTGCCTGAATGTATATATTTTATTTCATTTTTAAAATTAAAGGTGCAGTGGAATACAATACCAGAAAACTGTAAAAAGGTTTCTGTCATGAATATAAGAAGCGTAAAGCTTACAGTAAGGAAAAAAGGCATGGTGCTCGTTGTTGAGGAAACTTCCCAGTCTCACACGACTCTTGGTCACATCCCCAGCACCAGCGACTTCCACGGCTGGGGCCGATCCCCTCCACAGCGGCAGCTCCAGTGACCCGAGGGGTTCCCGCTTGCCTCCCCGCACACCCATCACAGTCACACCAGGTTTTCTCACCGGATCCATCCCAGCTTTCCCTCGGCAGAGGCTCAGATGTCTCATGCCATAAAGCCATTTGCTCTGGGCGCGGTAGCACAGGAACAGCCCAAGTTGGCGCCTCCGAGGAGGGAACCCGAAGGAAGGATCCCCCGGGCTCTTAACCCTTCCCAGCCCAAGGGTACGAAGGTCTCGCTCTCCCTACCGAGCCCTCGGCCCCTGCCGTGTCTGGTGTGCGCAGCCGGCTGGGCCGCAGGGCCCCGGGCCGTGCTGGGGCGAGGGGCCGTGCTGGGGCGAGGCTCACGGCCTCTGTCTCTGCTCACAGCAGCCGGGGCTCGGCCTGCAGCCGACCTGCGGCTGCACCCAGGGATACCTGCACCCAGGGATACCTGCACCCAGGGATACCTGCACCCAGGGATACCTGCACCCAGGGAGTCCTCAACACCTGCCCTTCAGCATACGGAACTGAGAGTGCAAATGGTGGGGATATACTGGTCAAAGGAAGCAAAACTCTAGAAGTTCAAGGGAACTAATTCCTTACACAGTGTTTATACATAGATAAGGTCATTTTCACGATCAGATACTTAGCTTTTTATTAATCTGAATACTCCTCAAAATTTCAAAAATCATTGCCTTCTATTGGCAGCAAAGAAGAGTCTTGGAGGAGAATGTACGGAACATCATGTACGGAAAAAAGCTGGTGTCCAAAAAGGGGAGAGAGGATTCCTGCATCTTTATTTGAATAAAGGGACAGAGCCCACCGGGGCACACGCCCACGGGGTTTCTCGACGTCTCGAGGACGCAGCCTCTTTTCATCCTAAACTCCCATGAGAGGCCGCATGGTGCCCTCTTCCTTTTCCCCACTGCCTGAGGGACTGGGAAGGTCCAGCCTTCCCGAAACGCCTATCACGCACGCCCCTTTGAACCTGCCATTTTACCCCAAAGCTCAGAAACTCAGGCTTGTGCAGACACACTTGTCCATTTCAGGAGCCAGGCTCTCTGGGCTCGGTAACAAACCTGCTGCCCAGGGTTAGCAGAGACATTAAGACCCATTTCAAAGACGTTAACACCCATACCTTCACCCATGGAATTGTTTGTAAAGACTTTAGCACGCGTCTTCCCTATCAAGAACTTAAGCTCTACATCTGCTTGCTTTCAGTGGTTCAGCAGAAAAGACATACAGCAGGAGTTTTTCCTCTCCCTCTGAACTCAGCTCACCTATACTTCATAAATATCTCACCCTGGGTGAAGGCATATCCCCAGGTAAAACTTAGTAAAAAGATTCAGACACATGTTGGCTTTAGAAAGAATAACACTGATTTAATTGTTACTGATTACGAGAGGTCTGGCTGGCCAAAATTCAAACTATGTAAAAATTACATTTTTTAGAAAAGAGTTATTGTAAGCTATGCAATAGCATTTTAGTGAGGATGCAGTTAAGGCATGCACAGACATATGGTAAAAGAGGCATTTATAAATATTATGTGCCCAAGTCATGTAGTTTTTCATGAACACCTTGTCATATATGGCAGGAGTGTGACCTTTGCAGGGGGATATAAATATATATACACACATCTACACAGCAAAATCAGGGTTTAGAGTCTAGCAATAACAACCGCTGCCACAACAAATGCAATCCAGCAGGTACAAACATTAACTGTTGGCAAAAAAAAGGGTTAATTATTTCACTGATGAACTGCATCTATACGGAATGGAAAAAACTGCATTCAGAAAATAATGAAAAGAAACACTTTTATCTACCACAAAGGGAGATAGGGAAAAGGGAGCACATAAAAAACTGAAGTTAGGCCTAAAACTTCTAAAAAACTGGTTAAATAGAAATGAAGCAGAAATTATTTATATTATATGGTATGTATTAACACCACTGGTAATACATGACGGATTGTAAATTGAGCATCTAAATTCCCTATATCATGAAATGGAAAGAGAGTGCCTTTAAAAGACGCTGAAGTTTAGGACTCTTAAAAGAGATGCCTCAAGTTCACAGGGTGTGGCTAGATCTCAATGTACATTTCCATCTGCTGTTCATTTATTGGCATATTCTGATCAAACTGCTTAAAAACAGGGAAAGTCTTGCACCAAAACAAATACCATTTAACAGCTGAACAGCTAATGAGTTTAGAAAAATACTCAGGTAGTTTAAAAAATAACTAGAAGTTATTCTAATAAGATTCAAAAAATCAGAGCTTAAAAGGTTTGATTTATTTTGGGGGTTTTAATAGGTACTAGATATGTGTTAGTTAAGGAAGCAGAAAGAGAGACAAACAAGAATAAATTGGAGACCACGGTTCAGAACAAAAATAACCGAAATATTAATTCTGAGAAAACTACTGGGATTCATATATTGCATTTGGAAAAAATCCAAATGAAAGAGCAAATATCACATAGCAGAGCTAGTGTACATACAGGAAAAAGCTTAAGCTGATTTTGCAATACTGTCAGGAAATAACCTTTCATAAAAAAATTGAAGTTTCCACAGAGTTTCTGTCTATATTCTTGTTCTCCCAAACTATTTTACCTAACAAAGGTCTTGGTCACTTGTCTCCTCTATTTCCAGCATCCCTTTACTGATTTTTCTGCATCAACACAAGCTTATTACCAAGTAAATGGCAATTTCTACTCTTAATAAATGTAATGTGCATTATATTGATTATAGGCTAAGTCAGAATATCTATTGTTTTCTTCCAGATTCTCCTAAACTTTGATGTAATTTCATTTCTACACTAAATACAGAGTTGAGAATTTAGAAGAAAATTTGAATTTTTTTTAAGAAAGTAGTCTCAGGAAGGCTTGCAAAATGCCTATTCTCAACTTCTTTTTGGCAGCAAGGGTTAGTTTTTAAATCCATCTCATGAAAACATTCTGGGTTTTTTTTTGGGTTTCTGAAAACAAGAACAGGATAAAATGATAAAATAGGATAAAAGAATAACCTCCTTCTGTAGAAGTCTTAACATATCCCTACACCTGCTGTAGCTCTCAGCCTGGAAAGAGAACAGTGATTCCATGTTCAGTTTCCAGTTCCTACCAGATTTATATTCATACATTTTTAATAGAAGTACAAGGACATATCTGCTCCTCTTCTTTCACCTTTAAGAGTGACTGTAAGAACCTGATGAGGGCTATTCCCTGGATGGATTTAAGTCACACAGCTAAAGGGGATTTTCCTACACATTGTTCAACTTAGAATGTAATCAAGTCAAGTCAAAGTCAGCTGATGTTTTACAGAGCTTAATTCAAAAATGTGACATTTTATGGACAAGTACATTATAACAAGGTAGAACAGTTGAATAGTAGTTCAGCTTTTGGAGAATGAAATCCAGGTATTTTCTTTAAATTTAAAAGGGTAGTAAGATTAGAGGGGAAGACAGGAAGCAATTGAGTTAGCAGCTTTCCACCACTTGAATAACATATAAATAGGTAGGTCTAGCTTCCTGAATGTAAAATCGTTTGTCCCAACTCTATTTAAAATACAGCATTGATTCATTCAATCACGCTTTGTCATTCTCAACATGAACTTATCTGAATTGTTTGCCACTGATTTGACTATTCTCCACCAAAGAATACACCAATATTAATCTAACATATTTTCTTCTAATTCTTGGTATAGTTCTCCATTGATATCACTTCTTTTTAGTGACACATAAAAGAAAGGTTTTGTTAAAATACAGCCAATAGACTGCTGTGTTAGTTTCTTGATCTCCCTTCTATAAACTGAATCTAGAGAATGAAGCAGAGACAGAATATATCTAATGTTCCTGAATGAGAAATAACATTACTCCAAATGCACATAGTACCAAATTTTATCTCTTATAAATTAGTGACATAATTTTGGAGAAAAAGACGAGTGGATTTAGGTGACTGCTCCTTCTAGATACTTATCTTAATATTTCAAGGTATTTAAACATGCTTGAAACACAAAACAAAATAAAATAAAATGAAACAAAATAATAAACTCCTCCCACATAAACCCTCCCCCAAAACCCCCAAACCAAACACCAAAATCACCACAGATTCACTGTGCTGAGAGTTGAAACTGTGATAAGAGGAAAGGACAGACGATTAAAATCAAAATTATTTTGATTGGGAGATATTATGGTGAGAAGAGGAAAACTAAAGAAAGGCTGGTCAGTGAAATATGGGTATCACCAGAACATGCTTTGAACACTTGTTAATTTCACAACTGGAAGAAAAAATACCCATGCTTAAGTTTACTCATGTTTTAGTATTCAAAATAATCTGTTTAAGCTAATAAAACCTATGGAGAGTAAATTACATTATACAGCTGAAGTGACATATCTGTGCAACACTCCATTTTATCGTACCAGTTCTTATATGATATAGGGCATTTCTAACTCATGGACATTTGACTCTTATTCTGGTTTGTGCTTTTTACCTTCTTAGACTGCAGTCACATATACCACAGTTTGTGGGTAAAGATATCCATTTTAGCCACCTTTCTAACTCCTTTATCATTCTTTTTTTCAGAGTGCCATTAAGATACAGTATGCTGATGGCTATAAAGAAGAGAAATCTGAAAATGACTGGATGTGTTATGTCTTGAAGCTATACTGAAAGTCATTAAAATTATCCAATAAAGAATGGAGTTAATCATTAGCTTCAGGTTTGATATATTAGTGGAACGCTCTGTCATCACAAGAATCTTTGTTCTTTTTATAATCTATCCCTATGAAGTTTTTACATTAGCTGCAAAATTGGTTGTCTCAATGACAGGTACAGTCTTCTTTAAGGACAGGCAGTTTTTGCACTTAAAATATACTTGCCTAATCAAGATTCTGCAGGGAACATATGAACACTCGGCTATATACAGCCGCAAAAAAAAGTTTGAATAAGCAAAATCATTCTAAAATTAAAAATATTTTTTTTCAATTAATGTTTAAGCTATGAGAAATTCCTTATCTTTGCTCAAGGTATTACATTCTGGTCTAAAATTATCATTTGTAAAGTCATATGGTCACACCTGTTGTATTAATATGTCAACTTCACATTAATCTGAGGAAGACTACATGTACATAAATATGCAAAGAAAATAGAAATACAAAACCCTCCTGAATTAATCTACAAATTACATTATGAAATAACCAAGAGTTCTATTGGTATTTTAATTTTTTTTATGTTTTCACTGTCTAAGAAGTAGATGTATGCAGGTTCAATTAATTCTACATTAGAGAATCAATTGGCTTGTATAAAAGAAGCCAGCAATAACACGATTGTGGAAATGCTTAAGCAGAAACTTTTCTCAAAAAGTATTCCCTTCTAGAGGGCCAGCTAACTTTGAATACTATGGAGGTGAAAAAACTGATACCAAAAAATGGAGCCTTCATTTCCAGAGGAGAAATAAATAGTCCAATAAATATGGATCCCACATGTCCTAGCATTAACATCCTAAAACATTTCATCTATCAGTCCATAGAATTTGGATAGTTGTGACTCATTCCAAACAATTCTATGTGTTTTAGATAGCTTATCTACATGAAAAGCAACATTGAACATTTATTACCATGTTATTTTGCCAGCAGTGATCTCAAAACAGGTTCATCATTCAAAAAACAATAAACCTTTTTAAATAGGGTTGCTATTTACTCTAAAAGTTTAAAATTTAAATGGATTTCATGATAGTATATCAAAGACAAGCAAGTACTTGGCAGTACTCATAGAGTACTTCTTTTAAAAAAGAAAAATCTTCACCTTTTGCCTTTTTTTGATGGGATATTGGTTTCCTTAAAAATTATTTAAAATGTTTGATATACAGCTTCACAGCACATAAGCGTCAGAGAAGCCAACATACTGTATTTCAAAATTCCCCCAAAACTGAGCATGTTCAGTTTATTTTGTGACAAAATCATAGATAATGATACAGTCAATTGAAAATTAATGGAGGAAAAGTTTAGATTACTAACACACTTCAAAGGCATCTAAATTAACTGACTAGAAAGCTGAGAAACAGTATAGATTTTTTTGTTAATTTTCCTGTGTTTGAGTATAATTAAGAAAGCAATGAGCATATTAGAATGCATGAAGAATGACTTGAAAAATTACTCAGGAAATGTCATCATGGCACACTCAGAGATCATGGATACAATCCTCTCTGGAATTTGCTACACAATATCGATCACCTCCTCTAAAATACATCAGCATTTGCAACAGTCCAGAGAGGAGAAATTGGAAGTGCAATTATTCAATCTGTAGAATTTGCAGGTAGCCTTGAGGCAAAGAATGTTCAACAACAGAATTTGACATTAGGGAAGATAATAAAAATATTCAGTCTCAAAAGTTTGAAAGAGACAAACATGAAACTCTGATAACCAGTTTTGACATAAGAACTAGATTTGAGGCAACTTTGTAGCAAAAATACCCAGAAGCTATCCAAATAATGTGTGCAGTGTAACTTTCACTTAACACGAGACATAAGCAAACATCACTCTAGATATGTTATTAAGCAGCAAAACCAGATTCAGTTCTTTCTTTTACTCTTTAATAGCGTAAAATGATGGGAAGAAATCATAAACTTGTAAATTGTATTTTTTTTAAGTTACGTCCAACTATCCTATTAACCTATATAAACATAAGTAAGGCCATCTATGCTTTGCCAGAACATATGTGTGGTCCACTAAAAGCTTTCGTAGTTTCTACTCATATAGTTTCTTGAGTCACTATACTGGAGTTTCCTCTTAATAGAATGGAGTTTTGAAATAGAAGTAGTAATGTTGTATTTTCTCTGCCACTATTCAGCCATGTAAGAGTACTTAAGAGCCTGGCAATTAATCACCTAGAACAGAGTTGGGGAGGGTAGGGAACAGCCTATGATACTCTGCATTCATTGTCTCAAACATCTCTGATGTCTTTCCTTTTATTTGGGTCACAAAAAGACTTACTCCCAACATAAATACAGGTTTTATACACACAGCTACATACACATATATTAAAAACTTATACTTACATTTGAAAAAGATGAGAACTTTAAAAAAAAAAAAAAGAGCCCTTAATAAATGCGCATTTTCTATCTCCATCTGCTAATAGTCATGTAATGAATGCCCCAGAAAGTGGGATTTCAGGCAGTACAGAGTACTCTCTCAGAATGCTACTTCTAGTACTTCTCAGAAATCATTCAATTTTATTAATACTTCATGCTGTCAAATTACTGTTTTTCTTTGCTAAATATAGTCTTCTAAAGGCAAAATATTAATGTTTAAAAAAATAAATCCTGTTACTATGCAGGCTTCTCTGTCAAATTACAGCCTTCTATGTTTCTCTGTAATGTGCAAGTACAATAGGTAAATAACACACACACTGTCTTTCAGTCTCTTATCTCACAGAATATAACTGCTCCAAGAATCAAAGCTCAGCACATTAATGTATAAATATGCTTTAGCTCATTGGTCAGGTGCAAAGTTACAGTGAATGGGGTGACATCAGACTGGAGACCTGTCACTAGTGGGGTTACACAGGATTCCATCCGCTGCCCTCTCCTCTTCAGCAACTTCATAAATGACTTGGACACAGGACTGGAAGGGATAGTAAGCAAGTTCAAAGATGATACAAAATTGGGGGAGCCGTTGACTGCCTCAAAGGCAGAGGCCCTATAGAGAGATCTTGATTAATTGGAGGACTCTGTAATCACCAACCAAATGAAGTTTAACAAAAAAAAGGGGTGGATTCTATACTTGGGATGAGTTAAGCCTGGAAATATGTGCAGGCTGGGGAATGAGATACTGGAAGGCAGGAAAGGGACCTGTGAGTCCTGGTTGACAGAAAGTTGAACAGGAGTCAGCAGTGCCCTGGTGGCCAGGAGGGTCAGCTGTGTCCCGGGGTGCATCAGGCACAGCATCGCCATTGGGCAAGGGAGGGAGGCAGTTTTGGGCACCACAATCTAAGGAAGATATTAAGCTACTAGAGAGTATCCAAAGGATGGCAACAAGGTCCTTGAGGGATAGCTGTATGAGAAGCAGCTGAGGTCACTTGATCTCTTCAACCTGGAGAAGAGGAGACTGAAGGGAGACCTCATTGCAGTCTACGGCTGCATGGTCACATTACCAAGCCTGAGTTCCAGAAGTGTTTGCCTATACTCTTGGGCACATGGCATGATTGTTGGGGCTGTTGTGTGCAGGACCAGCAGTTTGACTTGATGATCCTTGTGGGTCCCTTCCAACTCAGCTTATTCTTTGATTCTGTGAAAATATTGGCAGCAGTATTTTTCACAGTCTAGTTTTGGTCCATTTGCTCTATAGTTTCAGCAGTCATTTCTGCACAGTGAGGGATCTTCTACTTTAAGTAGGAGTTAAATCACAGAACCATTTAGGCTGGAAAAGACCCTTCAGATCATCAAGTCCAACTGTGAAACTAATGCTTAACCAGGTCCACCACTAAGCCATGTCCTTAAGTGCCATGTCTACCCATCTTTTAAATACCTTCAGGGAT
>VYZR01027017.1:0-18852 GCA_013400675.1 Oxylabes madagascariensis
AGTGTTACTTACCAAAACTGGGGGTGGGGGGGAACCCTCTGTCTACATTAGTGACATTGTTTGTGCTAGCTTATCCTGGTAAATGGAGCAAAATGGCTTTTATTTATCTTCACTATCTGAACAGGCAAAAAAAAAGTCAAAAGTAGATATCTGCAATTCTTGAAAATTGATAGTGGACTTCTTTGAAATGTCATTTATGTGTGCTCTGACTTTAGTCCCTGTCTATGAGATTTATATGCAGGATTATTGGTTCTGCCTGTTTGGTTTTCAGTAGGAGCTACTTAGTGGAATTTTATTGTTTGGTGAGAACTGAGTAAACTAAATTTATGATTGTGCTATTAATGTTTTGGAGGTAGTGATGATGAAGAATTTTCTTACCCTTATCCTGCTAATTTAATTTTACCTGCATTTGCTTCATTTTAAATGCCATGGCTTGAATTTTATTGTGCTGGATGTTCTCCAAGTAAGAGCAGTGGTGTTGCCCTACAAATATTACAGCTGTCTTGCAGCTCAGGAGTGTATAAATAGAAAGACTTGAATGATTGTGAATTTTTGTGCTGATTTTTGCTTCTTGATTTTGAATGTAAAGCAGTACAGAATCTGTTATGTCTGTATGTTTTCTTGGATCTCACTTGGAGCAGCGGACTATTTGAGCCTGTAGCAAAGATAATTTATTCCTGAGCTACTCAATTGTTAAAAAAATGTTGCCTAAGCCTTGCTGAAACCTACCGTATATAAACTCACAAAGTCTTCCCACTAAAAAGTTTTTCTGTATCTTAGTTCTTCATTTTAGCCTTGTTTTTCTTCAGCTGGTCGGTGTTAGCAATTCTTAAGCAAAACAGAGCAGTGCAAGATCCGAATTTTGAGCCATTTAGTCTGCAATATAAAAACCTACCTAAGAAAATGATGTAATATATTAGTGGCAAAAGGCTATAACACCAGATGGTTTTTGTCTGCCACTTACTGGGGTTAAGTAGTTTCTGAGTTGGTTTTAAAGAAATAAGTTAGTCGCTTATTGTTGTTGTACACTAAACAACGACACAGACTTTTGATCAGAAGGCTATAAAAATGATTCTTTATTTTTGAGATGTGACTTTCTTTTATACTATTTTACATAGACTANAAACAGGAGCCCCTGCTCTTTGCCCTCGCAGTTTGCTCGCAGTGCTCTGATGCCAAAACAAAGCAAGCGGCGTTTAAAGCTGTCCCCGAGGTGTGTTGCGTACCAACCCATCTCTTTACTTTCATCCAGTTTAAAAAAGATCTGAAGGAGGGCATGAAATGTGGCATGTGGGGCCGTGCTCTGAGGAAAGCTGTTGCAGATTGGTACAATGGAAAGAATGGCATGACTCTTGCTTTAGCAGTTACAAAATATAAACAAAGAAGTGGTTGGTCTCATAAAGATCTTCTGAGGTTGTCCCACCTAAAACCTGCCAGTGAAGGTAATAAATTTTTATTTACCTGAAAATACTCTGTTTTAAACCTTTTATATTTATTGTGGAAGTATTTTGGAAACCCAAGTGCTATTGTAGATGAATTCTTAGTGAGAATATCCTGTAAATTGCACCTTAAAAAAGAAGGCATTCATATCAAAACCAGACCTGTTTATTTTCAAGGTAAACAGGGTTTGCTCCTTCTTTTCTTCCATATGCTAAGAGAAGATAACATAACTCCCTCATTTTGTTCCTATTTGCTTACAAATTGTGAAATAATACTTTTTCGTTATGTGGGAAGATCTGTTGACTTCAAATCTTAGCATAATAGAGTGGTTTGGGTTTGGAGAGACCATAAAGATGATCCAGTTCCAACCCCCCTGCCATGAGCAGGGACACTTTACCTTCCACTAGCTCAGGCTGCTCAGAGCTCCATCAGCCTGGCCTTGGACACTTCCAGGGATGGGGCAGCCACAGCTGCTCTGGGCAATGGAGCAAATACATAAAGCTCTTTCTAAGGAGATTAGTACAGCAATTAAAAGTACTGCTCTAAATTGTGTGTGACTGACCTGTTCAATAGGTGTCTGGCAGGTCTGAGAATGAAACCTGCTAATTCATTTGCATGCTAGAATGATAAATGCCATTATACAGATGGTAATCCTGCTTGAGAAATGGTTTTCTTTTTCATCAGGAATTGCTATAGTCACTAAGTATATTACCAAGGGGTGGAAAGATGTCCAAGAAGCTTATAAAGAGAAAGCAGTTTCTGCTGAGACTGAAAAACTCTTGAAGTATCTGGAGGCTGTGGAGAAAGTAAAATGCACAAAAGATGAGTTGGAAGTTATTCATTTGATAGAGGAATATGGTCTAGTTAGAGAGCATCTCCTGACAAACCATCTGAAATCTAAAGAGGTAGGTAAACTTCCTTGGTTGAATTCTTCACATAAGTATTAACTCTCCATAGAGTAATGCTGTTTAGAGTCATAAGTCTAGATTTCTTTAAAAAATAGCCCTTACACTGTTGCTCAAGTTGTTTACCCAAATAGTTAATTTAAAATAATCAAGATCTTATTCATACATTTATTTAAAAATACACTTATTCAATGTACGGATGCCAGTTCTTGTACTTTGAGAATCTCATCTTTCTGTGTTTCCCTTCTCTTTCATCATAGGTTTGGAAGGCATTACTCAAGGAGATGCCTATTTCTGTATTGTTAAGAAATTTAGGAAAGCTGACATCAAATTCAGTGCTTGAACCACGAGGTTCAGAAGTGGCAATAGTATGTGAAAAACTGAGAAATGAGAAACTGCTAAAAAAGGTAAGAACTTTATAATCAGTGCCAGCCTTTGTGGATTTTGATTTTTAATTTTTAGTTTTTTCTATTTAAAAACTGCAGTTTAATGCCTGCAACTTTATTTTAAAACTTCTGTTTATAATTTCTCATTTGATTCTCCACCTGCTTTCTGAAACATTCTGATTAAATAGGTGTATTGGCAGCTATTGAATCTTTTCTTAAATGAAGGCTGTGGCAAGCTTAGCTAGTTGAGTTCATTAATTTCTTCTGAGTAATTTTTAAGTGAATTAAGAAAATAGCATAGCAGCTGAGGGAAAAAACAAGATGGGCAAGGAGACTTTCCTCTTTTCTGATTGCTTTATTGTCCATCAAAATTGTAGGAAACTAAGAAGGAGAAGAGGGTTCTCCAAAGAGAGAATAAAATTTTCAGGGATTTAGTCAAACGTAGAGAAGACAAATGTCTTGAGCAGCCGTTTTGTGAACTGGGAAAATTAAAATCAGACACTTAAATTCTTCAGCAGCGGAGCTGAATTGAGCATAACAACAAGAATCCTTTTTTCCCCATCCTACTGCAGTTCCTTTCCTCTGGTTTCATCTTTAGTCATACACAGGCACTGGAGAAGGGAGAGCAAAGATCATGGTGCAGTACCTTGATGGAAGATAGACAATGGACAGGCATTCAGATTTACTGAGTTTTGATGCTGGCAGTGGTTAAGGACTGAAACACCCCTTTCAGATAAAGATAACAAAATGTTGATAAGGTTATATAAGTTATGTTTATATATGGAAAGCAAAAAAAAAAGTTTGGAGTGTTTTATATCATGAGAAGAATGAATGCTATGTTCCAAAAGTAATTTCTTGTCCAGTGTTACTATATCTTGTATAAAGCTGGTTTTAAGTTGGTTCTTTTCCTTGCTCAGCTCCTTTCTCTTCAGCTGGGCAGGGACCATCTCTTACTGTAAGCCTGTGATGGAAAATAGCACTGGACAATCATAGAGCTGCAAAGTTTTACCAGAATTCTGGTGATGGCATCCCATTTGGTGTTAATTAGAGGATTCTTGAGAGGGAGTGAGGTCCATTTTTAGTAACCCACAAGTATCAGTTCATCCAACAGCTGTGTAAAGACTGTATGAGCTCTTTAGATTTAATAAATTTAAAGTAACCATATACTAAACCTGAGATTTTTTTTGTAGTAGGAACTTATTTTCACATTTAGTTTGTTACTTTTTTTAAGGAGGTTAAATTTTCGTACCCTTATTTTTGATTTGTACCTGTAGGGTAGAATACATCCCTTCCATATTTTGGTTGCATTAGAAACCTATAAAGCTGGACATGGAAACAGAGGGAAGCTTTGGTGGCGTCCTGATGAAGATATTTTAGAAGCTTTAAATGCCTCATTTTACAATGCTTTCAAGGTAATAATAGTTCTGCAATTTGTTAAACTTTTTAAGAGTTCTGTGTTTTCTGAAAGCTTATCAAGAACAGTTCTGGGGTGGGTAACAATTCTGTAACTTTGGCAACAACACTGTCCTGTTACTCAGAAAGAAGAAAAAATGCCCACTTTAGGAGTGAAAGCAGCAGAACAAATTAATATATAAATTATGTGTACCTGTTATATTTTTGTCTTTTATTCTTTCAGACACTGGAACCAACAGGAAAACGCTTTGTAATTGCAGTTGATGTCAGTGCATCAATGACACAGAAGGTTTTGGGCAGTGTGCTCAATGCTAGCACAGTTGCAGCAGTAATGTGTATGGTGAGGCTTTCAATTTCTTTTGTTTGTAACTGTTTTCAGCTTGCACTGCTTTTTTTGGTGCAAAGGTGCTCTAAATCTGGTTAGAAATCGAGAGGAAACTTAACATACAATATTTTTTGGGTGCAGAAGGTGTGACCTTGAGCCTCATTGCAGAAAGCTACTAGCAACCATATTCAGAAACATCAGTTTGAAGAAGTTAGTTTCTGTTGTAAATAAAAGTGGTCAAGGCAGCTTTTTCACTTATCTTAGCCATAAATAAAATGGCTTACTATGAATAAAAAATGATAACTTTATCTTACACATTTTAAGTTTTTTAGAAGCATTCATAGAAAAATACAGATTAGATTAAGAAATATTGGGATAATTCTTATGTCTATTTGAGTTATCGCTGTGGGCTTTATTCACAATCACTTCCCCCTCAGTTTAGTATTTTAAAGCCTCTTGTGTTGTATTCTTTTATTGCAGAGGAGTTGAACTTTTGTTGGCCCTTAAAAATGGTCAAGGTTTTATGTCGGAGGGGAGGGAAGAAAAATGGAAGTGTCTTTAGTTCGAGTAATTAGAGCAGTTGTTCAGCTCTTTTTGCAGTGTTTATTTGCAGTAATATTACAGAACATTTCAAGTGTAGAGTGAACCATTACTGTTTAAGAGGAACCATGGTGACTTAAATACAAAAGCATTTGTCATGGTGTTTGTTGGTAGGGAATGGCTCAGTTCGGGCATTAAAAATTCAGAGTAATGTAACAGAATTATTTTTGTCTCCCTCTTTCTCAGGTTGTAGCACGGACTGAGAAGGATTCCCAAATTGTTGCCTTTTCACACGAAATGGTCCCTTGTCCAGTGACAGCTGACATGACCTTACCTCAAGTTTTAGTGAAAATGTATGAAGTATGTAAAAAAAAGTCTCAGCAGTTACAATATTTTCTTTGTAATCAATTCTACTACCTTGTTTAATCTGTATCTTTCTAGTAAAAGATTGGATTTTTTTGGTGCATTTTATTTAAAGAAAGCCCAGCAAATGTCGTTATTTCATTTGCTGGATATTAAACATTGTAATTTAGAATAGTAGTGCTAGGTCACAATGAGTTAGCTTGAAAAGAGTATTAAAAAAAGTTCAGACAAAAAAATCCCTGGACAAACTTAGATAAAATAACCAAGTTTAACAAAAAATCCTCTTTGTGTAGTAATACATTGTAATACAAGAAGCTTACATCAAAAATAATTTTTCCATGGTTTGTTAATTTCTGTATGAATGCATTCCCTGTATATTTTTCTTTTCTCTCTAAGATTCCAGTGGGTACCACTGATTGTTCCCTTCCGATGATATGGGCCCAAAAAACTCAGACAGCTGCTGATGTCTTCATTGTATTTACTGATAATGAGACTTTTGCTGGGAATACTCCTCCTGCAATGGCCCTTACAGAGTACAGAGAGGTAAATATACTTCTGACTGTTTGTGTTTAATAAATACCGTACAAAGTAAGTACCAGCTCTAAAATCTTTTAGAGATTGGACTGGTTGTGGCTTTCTTCAATAAATAATTATATATTGTTAAAAACTTGCCAATACTGCAGTTAGGCAGAATTAGTGCACATATTGCATTAATTGTGCGTATTTAAAACCACAGAATTGCTAAAAGGATTTGCAATTAGCCTGTCCTGCTCAGTGTGCTGCAATGTCCATGAAATTTTGTTACTCAGGGGCTGTATGAATTTCTACATCCTATATATAATTGATGGAGTAAGTTTTTATAGTTGTTACAGAATGAAGCTAAATTCTACTCTGATGTCTGCAGTAGATGTCAAAAAGTTTCAATGAAGTAATGAAGACAAGTGTCAAGAGGATGAGATGACAGTATCTTGTGAAGAAAGTCCACTGTGTTTTAAAGGGACTGCTCTAAGCTGTACAGCTTCATAATTTTACAGTAGAACAAAGAAAAATACATTTTCCAAGTACATTGCTATTGGAAATCCTTATTTATTCAGCAAACAATCCTTTATGTTTTAAAGAAACTATTTTTTGAACTATCAAAAATACGTTTGTCAGGCATGGGTGTATGGCCTTTAATCATTACATAGTTTCCACCCAGTTGAAATGCAAAACAAAAGTCTTTAATTTGTTTTCCTTAGTTGAGGTTAGCTGCCATTCCAGTGTTGACAGGCATCCTGCAGTTCCCATTCTGTCAGTACAGCTCTTCAGACAGCAGTGTATGCAAGCGAGATTTGGCCCTCTGGCATATTTAAGTTACTGCATGTGTGGACGTGTTTTAGTCTGTATGCGTTTTGTGATATTTTTTGCTCTCCTTCCTATAGAAAATGGGTATTCCTGCTAAGCTGGTTGTTTGTGGAATGACCTCCCATGGTTTTACGGTGGCGGGCCCGGATGACAGAGGCATGTTGGATGTCTGCGGCTTCGATACAGGAGCTTTGGATGTCATTCGAAACTTCGCTTTGGATTTGATTTAAGTTTTCAGGCATCTGCTCTTCCCAGTGGGTCCATTGCTGGCAACAGACTTCACCCTGCGAACTCCCAGCCAAATACACTTCATTAGCTTATGGCATACTGTATACATACCAGAATGTTACGGGAGGTGGTAGCACTTCAAGCATCTCTGACTAGAGCTTCTCACTAAGGTGTTTGTAAGGTTGAACAGAACTTCAGTCTCATGCAAATCTAACAGATTGATAGAAGCAGCGCTTGTATCTCTGGTGTCAAACTGTCAGTAGCCAGTGATCCCCACTGGAGGTGGCAGGCTCATATAACTGCTGTCACCCTGGGACTTGGTGCCATGCAGCAGCACATTGCACATTTGGACATTCCTGGTAATGGCTGGCAGTGCAGTCACATCGCTCTTCAGAGTCCTGCAGCACAGCTGGCAGCCCTGCTCCATGCCCCTTCAGAAAGGCCTCTCCACTCCTCAGCCACCTTCATTGCATCCAGCACGCTCGTTTTCCCAAGGCAGTTGGTTTCTTCCTATACACGCGCTCAAAACTCCAGTTGGACTTAATTCCCTGACCAGCCTGGGCTGTGTGTGAGCTGGAGCATCATCCCTTGTGTGATATCCACAGTAACTATGCTCTGGGTCCTGCGGAGCAGCAGCCAGGCTGGATCTGTCCTGGGGGTAAACAGGACCCCCTGTTATGACGGGACGATGGCAGCACCACAGTGTATTTTAACCCTTGCGTCCCTGAGCTTCACCAAAGTCTTCCTGGCTAGCTTGGCCTGCACCACATGAATTACCTCATCCCTGTTGTCCTCAAGCTCCACAGCATCCACTGCCTTGAGGAGGAGGGTGGGTTTGCCTGGGCCCAATGAAGATGGCACCGCAGCAAACACTTGGTGTCAGCATGCTGGGCCCTGCTCTTGCTCTCCACCAGTGCTGGAGTCAGCTCAGGCACCAGCTTGGCCACATCCAGCTCCTCAGCAGGGTAAATGAAGAGGGCCACAGTGTTGTCCAGCTCCTCACGGACTTTGGAAATCTCGTGCTGCAGCAGCAGGCCCAGCACCTGCTGAGGACACGCTGCCTTTGTCAGCCAGAGGAGCAGGGGTGGTGCTGCAGGATGGCCAGCTTCTTGTCCTCCAGGACTTGAGCAGCAGCAGAGACCAGCAGTGCCAGAAAGCAGGTGGATCACCTCCAGAGCCCTGAGCACCACCTTGGAGTCACAGAGGAGGGTGTAGAGCAAGCTAAGAAGCCCCAGAGGCCAGACTTCGGCCTTTTAGGATTGAGAAAGTCCCTTGCAAACAATGCTGAATGAAAAGGGGTCCAGGAAGGCTGAACATTCTTCAAGGATCTTGAAGATCAGGCTGTCTCCATGTGCTGAAAGATGAACCAGTGGGGAAGAAGACTGTCCTGGTTGAACAGGGAGCTGTCACTGGAACTCAGGGAAAAAAGACCTTTGGAAGAAGCAGCAGGATGCTCTTGAGGACTACAAGGATGTTGTTAGGTTACGCAGGAAGGTTAGAAAAGTGAAACTCCAGCTAGAAATTAATTTGGCCACTGCCGTAATAGATAACAAAAAGTGTTTTTACAAATACATCAGCAGCAAAAGGAGGGGCAAGGAGAGAATCTCCATCCTCTATTGCACGTGAGGGGAAATATTGCCACAAACCATGAGTAAAAGGCTGAGGTACTTGATGCCTTCTTTGTCTCAGTCTTTAATAGTCAGACCAGCTGTCCTTGGGAAGACAGAGACAAGGAACAAAACGAAGTCCCTGTAATTCAAGAAGAAACAGTGGCCTACTGCACCACTTGAACGTTCAAAAGTCCGTGGGGTTGGATGGAATCCACCCAAGCTGCTCTCCATCATTTATCATCAATCCTGGCTAACCAGGGAGTCTCAAGACGGCTGGAGGTTGGCCAGTGTGGTGGCCATGGAGCAGAAGGGCTGGAAGGAGGAGCCAGAAAAGCACAGGCCTGTCAGCCTGGCCTCAGTGCCAGGGAAGGTTATGGAACAGATCATCTTGATTGCACAGCACATGCAGGACAGCCTGGGATCAGGCCCAGCCAGCATGGCTTCATGAAAGGCAGGTTCTGCCTGACCAACCCGATCTTCTACTGTGAGTGGTGACCTCCCTAGTGGATGAGGTAAAGGCTGTGGATGTGGTCTAGCTGGACTTCAGGAAAGCCTTGGACACTGTTTCTCATAGCATTCTCCTGGAGAAGCTGGGAGCCTGTGGCTTGCACAGGTGCACTGTTTGGTGGTTAAAAAACTGGCTGGATGGCTGGGCCCAGACAGTGGTGGTGACCGAGTCACATCCTGCTGCTGGCTGGTCACCAGTGGTGCTCGCCAGGGCTCCCTGTTGGGGCCGGTCCTGTTCATTGTCTTTATGGCTGATCTGGACAAGGGGATTGAGGGCACCCTCAGTCAGTTTGCAGATGACACCAGGTTGAGCTGAAGAGTTGATCTGCTGGAGGGCAGGAAGGCTCTGCAGAGGGATCTGGACATGCTGGATCCATGGACTGAGGCCAATTGTATGGGGTTCAACAAGGCCCGGTGCTGGGTCCTGCCTTTGGGTCACAACAATCCCGTGTAAGGCTCCAGGCTAGCGCAGAGTGGCTGGAAAGCTGCCCAGTGGAAAAGGTCCTGGGGATGCTGGTCAGGAGTGGGTGAACCAGAGCCAGCTGTGCCCAGGCGGGCAAGAAGGCCAAGGGCATCCTGGCTTGGCTCAGAAAGAGTGGCAGCAGGACCGGGGAAGGGATTGTTCCTCTTTACTTGGCGCTGGTGAGGCTGAACCTCAAATCCTGTTTGCAGCTGAGCATTGGAACAGGCTGCCCAGGAAGGTGGTGGAGTCATCATCCCTGGAAGTGTTCCAAAACCACATGCATCTGGTGCTTGGGGACATGGCTCAGTGGTGGCCCTGGCAGTGTTGGGTTGATGGTTGGACTCAATCTTAAGAGCTCTTTTCCAACCCTCGTGATTTTGTGATTCTTTGTTACCTTTTTGTGAAGGGAAAACAAGAAAAGTAGCTGAGGAATCTCTTTTTTTGTTTTTCCTGTTGCACACAATTTAAAATAACAGTGAGAAGTTTGCTAAAAGTGGTTACAGGGTTACATAGTATATAATTTAATTTCATTTATAGTAGATTATAAATATGGAGAGATTTTTAATTTCCCCCATTGCTGTGGAATGCTTATTTGCGAGAATAAATTAATGAATTACTATTAGAATGGGGCTGGAAACAAATGGGCTTAGTATTTTTAATAATGGCAGTTTAACAGCAACTTAATTGAGAGGGACTTTCCTTTGGGCTTTTTTAAATCTTTGTATTTTAAGTGTTACTAATGTTCAGTGGTTTCCATGGTTACAGTTAAGATCTACAAAAGAAGTTTTTTCTGGTATGTATTGAGACCATGTGACTGTGATACAGTGTAAAAGTTACCCAGGGACATTTTATACTGACAAAACTGAAAGTGCAAGAGCTCATGCTAATCTTTTTCTCTCTGGATTATCATCTTGGTTTTCAGGAGGAAATACCTCTTTAGATAAATTGAGGGGCAGTTTCTGCACTGTACCGTTTCAGAAGCACTAGTTTAGAATTAAAATGCTTTACAGGGAGTTCTAAAAACTGTTTTTAATAGAAAAAGACCTTGGAAATGACTGGGATGTCACATTCATTCCTTGTCACAACTTCAAGAAGCATCAGCACACCTTCAGTGAAGCAAGATCAACAAGTGCATGTGTCTTGTCCTGCTCACCAAGGCTGAGTGGGAACAACCAGAAACAAAAAGCTACTTTTTTTTTTTTGGATGAATGTATTCAATGACTGAGAAACAGTCTTCCTAACAGGAGAGTATTTCATTTTTTAAAACCTTTTTGTAGATTAGTGTTACTTCTGATTTCATAAATTAATTCAAGCTAACATATTTCAAAACTACCTCCAGTTTATAGTGACCAATTCTTAAAAATTTTTATGAACTGTACAGTTGCCTCCTTCGTGTTCACAAAATCTTGTATAGGAAATGATTGAAACTGGATTCTTTAATTTTTTATTTTTAGTCTGATAGTAGGAGTGTGACAAGGAGAAAGCCAGTGAGTATTCTACCACTTTGGAACAAAAATTGATAGCAATTTGTGTGTATATGTATTTAATTCTGTGTTTTCTCTATTTGTGTTTAGGGGGGAAGTTAAAAGATCTCTTTAATAGATTGGTCTTAGAAGATTTGAAAGGTTTTTTAGTGATGCTTTTACGACTTCCTCCAAAACATATGTATTTCAACCTCTTTTATGCTAATGCCGACTGTTTTAAACAGCAAATTTGATGTTAATTTGAAAATAATTATGATTTATAGAAATATCATGTTTACCCACAGTGGTAAATGACACATAAGACCATATTTTTCTGCCTAAAACCCAAGCTTTTAAAATTGAAGTTCCTACTATACTTTTGGTACTTGTAACACTTTCCATTATGCCTCATTCCTGTTGATTATAAATTCAAAGCTTGCATTCTGTAGCCAGGATATCTCTTTTGGTGCTAAAATAGGATGTTACATGTTACTGAAGGTATTCTGGTACTTACTTACACTCTCCCTTAATGCATAATCAATCCAGTGAGGGAAGCCTTTCCTGGCACAGAGCAGGGCTTAAAGAACTGCTGGGTAGAGTGTTGCCTTTCAGCCAACGTGAATGTAAGTCACTCCTGAATTATCACTGCTCTCACAGAACAGCTCGGACAGAATGCTGGAAGGACACAGGGCTGCCACCAGCTCCTCAGGTGAGTTCTAGAACAAACCAAGTGTTCTGCAAAAGCTCAGACATAGATAGCACTTTTGGGTTTGTGAAGAGAAAATCAGCCATTTCTTGTCAAAAATTGCGTATCCTTTCTAACATCTAAACAAAACACTATGAATATGGGGAGTAGACTCATTTGCTCAATACAAGTTAGTAATTATTTCAAGTAAATGCACTGATGTTTTGGGGTTGGGTTTGCTAGTAATGCATTTTAAATGACACAATAGTCAAACATCTGATTAGGTGTTTCCTTCTAAGCTAGAGATGTCAGAAAACCCTGATAGATGAGTATCTTTTGCAAGTACTTTTTCTGATTTGGAGTAGTATTTGTGAAGTAATAGGAAATATTCTGGACTAAATATAAAAACTTAAAGCAGGTGTTTCAACTAACTTTCAAGTA
The DNA here is from genome assembly GCA_013400675.1 of Oxylabes madagascariensis. Lineage (NCBI taxonomy): Eukaryota > Metazoa > Chordata > Aves > Passeriformes > Timaliidae > Oxylabes > Oxylabes madagascariensis. The sequence continues at coordinate 12,114 of VYZR01027017.1, forward strand.
TATTTATTGCAAATAAAATTAGAGTAGTTACTAAAGGATTGAATGTATGGTTATAGTGGTGGTGCATCTTTGGAAGCAGTTGAGTTTAAAATGCAATTCCTTGAGCTAGAGTGTGGAAGTAAAGATGAACTTTTCAGTAGGACTGATAGAAATTGTAGATCCCTGTATCTGTTGACCAGTGATAAAAGGTAGTCATCCCTGCTGGGGTACAGAATATGCTCCTAAACATGTATAGTATCTCTGGACTAAAAACCTTGTCAGTGGTTTATGTGAAACCAGCACTGATGAGACCATGTTGCCATCTGTTCCTCCCTCAAGATTTGCACAGCGAGGGGACACTGAAGTAAATGCTGATGGCTGAAATTTTATAGTATGTGGACCTTTGTTTCTGGGGGTTTCTTTCTGGTTTTGCTATTCTTTTCTAGTAAGGGGCATAGAAGAACGATGCTGCATATTCCTTGTCACTAGACTGGATCTTTTTATCTGCCCACGGGATTTTAGGGGACAGCATGACTCATTTGCCATAACATGCATTTGTCCTTTTTCTGGTCTTTAGTTATTAAACTGGTAATCTCCAAACCAGCATCTAGACATGCAAAGAGGCAATAATTACTGTAATGCTTCAAAAAGAATAAAAAAAGTGAGCTAAGACAATATTGCTAAGCTTAAACTTTAGTTCCGTGTACAATAAACAACCTACCCTTTCACCAAAAAGGAGACTTTCAAATTAAATAATGGTCTTTGCCTTGGAAGAACACTGACTGGAAAAGCAGAAAAGGGGCTATAATTGTGCACTGCAGTTTATCAGTAAACATCGAGCAGGGACAAGTTTAAAGCCGGTTAATTTTACTCAAAATAGTGAATGGAAAAAGGTCTAAATGCAGAGTGCAACTATAGACCAGGCAAATGCAGGATTCCTGATACCTAACAGTTAAGTGGTTTCAGTTTGCCATTTCTCTGTGACCCCCTTGACAATTCTGGAGCATTAGACTATTGTGTCAAAGACTGCAATGTTCAGGCATTTTAGCTTTAAGAAAGAAGAAAAACATGTGGCTGGAAGCACAGCAGAAGTGAAACACTCTTCTGTAAGGAATGAACATCAGAGGTCAGGTTTTTTCATGGAAGGGACACGATGTGGAGAGGGCAGGAGGCTCTCAGGTTTTTAAAAACAATGCAGTGAGCACATCAGCATTGTGTAATAAATTCAGTAGTGACAATAGTAATTTTGCCAAGAAATAGGATTTCATGTCAGGAATTTCAGACCTGGAGCGAGGGGTAGGGGAGTTTGAGGTGCTTGTAGAATTAGATTTCAGTCCTCTGTGTTTTAAAAAAGTGAAGCCTAAAGGTAGGCGTAGTTCTGAGGTCAGCAGGGGCAGTCTAAATGCCCACTGTGTGAGGGCTGCTAATAACTGGCACTAAAATACCTTGCTGCTTAAAACCACTGTTAAACCTGTTTGTTAATCATAAGTCTTAAGGGGGTTTATGTTGGTCTTTTCCATTGCTGTTGTTAACTGATGCCCATAAATGGGTATGGCTTTAAAAGACTATTCAACAAAGTACATATTCTTGGCTTAAAAACACACCAGCAGTTTGGAAAATGTATTTTAATAATGGCTCTATCTGTAAAAGCGTTATGAAAATATTTGTCTGCGTTGCAAATACTGCTTAACCCTGTCCTGAGCTCACAGGCACCGTAACAGAAACTTTGGTTTTGGTTCCATTTGTTTTGTTTCCTCTTCTTTTGCTGTACCCTTTTCTTTGTTAGTGCTGGGGATTTTTCTCCTTTTCCATCTTGTCACCTCAGGCTTATACTTGAATCTTTTTTTCACAAGCTCTCATCCATTCCTTTATTTTTTTGCCTCTGTTCTTCTGCCTTCCTGCTGTCACTGAGTGTGCTCACTTAGCTCCCTGCACCAGAACTGATGGCCTAGTATTTAATGTTTTTAGTAATGAATATTTTTTTCTGTTCTTGAATTATATAAATCTCCTACAAAACATCTAATTTGCTATGTCTGTCAGATTTTTGGTAAAACTCTGTGTAAAAATCAGTGACAAAAGTATACTTTATTTATTGCAAAAATCCAACATCTGCCTGTGAATGGCTTTATTTGAAAAGAGTAACCTCTTACAATTAAGTTTTCAAATTGGCTTTTCAAATGTAAAGCTTTTTTCTAGAATTAGTTCAGTGATTTGAAACTTTTCATTCTTTTAAACAGTATCAAGCTGCTGTCATGCAGAATTAGGAAAACATTTAAATTAATATTCTGGATAAACAGGCAGCTTCTTTGCAGTATTGAGAAGAGAAAGTCTTCAACGTATAGGCTATAGAGGTAAACCTAAGTAAAGAATTATTTGTCTTTCTTCTGTTTTTAATCCTTTTCTTTAGTTTCTATGAAATTCCACCAGTTTCTAGGTTTATTTTGCTGCCTGCAGTGGTTTGCAGTGCACAGATATGCTGTAAGCAGCTGTTCTGATGACTTTCTTGCTGGGATGGTAGGGATTTCATCTTACTGTGACACAGTGGAGTATACAAATAGCTGAGCAAGAGTTCTGGGGAAAAGGTAAAACACTGACCAGGACAGTGTTTTATGGATATGCTGCTCTGAGGGAAATCAGAAAAGATTAGCTAATTTCAGCAGAAGGTATGGTGTCTTTAAATAGTGTGCTTGCATATTTGGATTTATGATTTTGATACTGTAAAGCGTGGTTTCTTTAGGTATTTCTGCATTCTGAATTTAAGTTTAAATATATATATATTTGCATATATATGTGGTATGTTGAGAACTTTTACAAATACTTCATTAACAAATAATAAATATAAATAGCTGTTTTCCTAATGTTACCAGCTTAAGAGTTAAGCACAAGTAGTTACAAATAAAATGTCTTTTCATTCTCCTGTAAAAGTGCAGTTCTACTCTTAAAAAATAATTCTGTATTTAAAAAGCAACACATGGGCACATTCACAGCTCTGTGTGCTTCATAAAATAACTCAGTGTTTGTTTTAGCTTCTTCTGCTTCTTAGAAGCAGGGGATTTAAGATGGATGAGCAGGTATCCAGATCTTCTAGTGGATACATTTTAATATTTAGATCCCAGGACATGCATATTGTAAGATAAACAGCTTTGTCCCGGAGACAATGCTGGGGGGAAAAAAAAAAAAAGGGAAATTTTTAATGACTATTCTTCAGGTTCTTTTTTTTTTTTTTTTCCCTTGAGTAGAACCACACTTTAACTGCCAGATCATGTTTAATTAACTTAAGCATAACATGGCTTTGTACCATCTAGTAACAAAGGCACTGTCCTGCTGCTACTTTCTGTGAAATTATACACAATGAAAAAACTGTTGGGATAGGGAGCCTTAATATGGTTATAAAGAAACATAATTAACCCTTTGGGTGCCTTAAGCTAGATCCTGTTTAATGATGGGGCACTCACTTGCATCTGCAGGCACACAGCTTGTTTCAACAGCTGCAAGAAAATTTGCCTTAAGTGACAATGCCCTGAGATTTCCAGAACTTGGAACTCAAAGGGTTATTTTAGAGTACTGGTTAAAAAAACAAGCCTCTAAATAGGGAACAAAATGAAAAGGTCTTTGAAAAATTCTTTTGCATACTATTGCTATTATTTTTACATGATGGGTGTATCAGCTTTGGGGACAAAATTGTTGTTAAGCTTCTGGTAAAAAACATCACTGGCTGAAGAATTCCACCCCGAGAAAAAGAATACTTGGTATTCTTATATGACTGTATGTGCAAAATAAATTGGTTTATTAAGTGTAAATTTAGAGAGAAATGCACATCTGTGTGTTTACCTTGATGACTGTGTCCTAGCACCATACAGTAAACTGCAATAATTAAAATGAAACAAGGTCGGTGTGTTAAATTAGCTGATTACATATTAAAGATGCACAATGCTGGCAACTGTATACTAAACACTTTCTACAAATGATGCAGTTTAAACTTAGTTCAGAGCTGCATCACAAAAATGAAGGTGTCAAGTTTAAATTATACTCTTGCTGTCCTAGTTAGCTGGAATTAAAGATTGATGTTTTCTTCCCTTGAGGGGAAAAAGTAGTTTAGGTACATGCAGTGCTGAAAGCAATGGAAATAACAGCAGTCTTAATTCACAAAAAGTGAGTAAAAAATTCATTGACTAATGTTTTTATTCTAATATGTGCGCCTTTAGTTGTGTAATGGTCCCTTTAACTGAAGAATGGGATATAATTTTCTACTCTTGGCATTGCCTGGTCTGGCTTTGGATGTGCATTGTACTGAAACTATGGAATTTTAGTCATTTCTTTTAGACATTTAACTGAAAGTTAAAATGGCTAGTAAACTGCATTCTGACTGTAGAATTTAAGTACTAAATAAACTCTATGCATATTAGACCTGCTTCACTTGGTCTTATGTTTCCTGCTGTCGTTGGAGCGGTTGTACTGTAGCCTGCAGCTGCATTTGAGTACCCGAGCTGCATCACCCCCTGGAAGGACATTCCTGAATGACAGTACAGACTGAGACCTCACAGTGCAGGGTAAAGATGAAAGCTATCACTCTCTAAAGCTGCCAGAATCTTTATTCCCTTTTCTGTTCCATTGGACACACAATTCGGGAGCTGGGTGATCAGGCACTGGAATACAGGAGAGGCAGACATGCACACACCAGTATGACTACAGACTGGGTTTGCTTTACACTTCAGTTTGACAGAGGAGAATTATATTTAATCTGACAATTTATTGAGACAAAGCTAGAAAACAGACTCATGTGCAGCAAAACCCACAGGATTCTTTTTGCAGAGCATGGACTTCTCTGGAGGAGGATGTAATCACCATGAAGTGACATCACGGTCTCACTAAGAGCACCAAGAGTTACATGATGTTTGCTAATGACCATGTTTTGCTAATGAGTTGTGGGAAAGCTGAGGCAAGGACACAAAGTAATTCACCAGGTCCATACAGTCTGTCAGTGATCTATAACTCAGAAAGCCATGGTTTGAGGTTGTTGAGTGCAGCTCCTGCCATGTGTCTGTGATCTTCTGAATTCATCTGGAATTCTGGTCATACAATGGAAGATGAAGCTAAGGGATGGCTGCTCAGTAATTTGCTTTCATTTGACACTGATGAATTAAAGGAAGCAGTTTGCCTTCCTCATGAAGCTTTTGAGTATCTGTGGCACCTCCAACACAAGTCCCATTGATAAACACTCTTGGGACCTATCAAGAAAACAAAAGTTGCATTAGTTACTTCTTGGAAAAAAGGTAAACATTCAAGCAAGCCCAAGTGGACTCCATTACACACAATTACTGTGTTCTTCCAGAGGTGTATATAGCATTACTGAACAACCCATACTTTTCCATAATATTTACAGAGATGAGAAACTTGTGCCCCTCAAAAGTGGGATGAAGTCACCGTGTGGGTGATTGTAATAAATTCCAATAATTGAGTCAAGTAAGACTAAAATAAAATACAAATGTTAAACACAATGGTTTAAATATACAAATGAAAAATGGCTTTGATACTTCAATTATTTCAGTGGCAGTGTGGAAAAGATCAACTCTGAGGGATAGCCAGAGGGGTTCTACAAGAAGAGACAGAACCTTCCTGCAGTATTTAATTTAGGAGCTTGTATTCTAAATTTAACTGAGTCAAAACAATTAATGGATATAACCCAAGAGTGATGTGTGTAGCCTCAGTTGTTACATAGAATATACTCACCGTTCTGCCACCAGTCATCTGTTCCAGAACGTCTTGGAACTGCCTTCCGTTTGCATTTGCGTCCAGTTCCACAGCTGTGTAATCCACACTCAAACCCTCAAATAGGTTTTTTGCCATTTTGCAGTATGGGCATGTTGTTTTAGAGAAAATCACCACACAGTTGTGTGAAATAATGTCCTGCGTGCTCAAAAGAAAGTTACAAGTCAGCGAGCTTCAAGCCAATGCACTTTGAACACTATTGAACAGACGTGAAAGTAAAGCACGAGTTAAAAACCTGCTGTTAGACTAGCAAGCACAGGAAAATCTCTGCTGGCACCTCTGAAGGCAGGTTTTACCTGCACCTGGCTCCAAACTGGGCACAAGGATGGTGGAGCGCGTGCTACAACTCTGCTCTGCAGCCTCCCCAACTCCCTGCATCGCCCTGAATTGTTCAGGACAGTTTTCCCTGTCTGTAGGGCTCTTGGGATGTGCCAGTTTCCAAAAGCAGTGGGTGGAAGACACCCCCTTATCACTTTACTGTAAATTCAAGGGGATTTCACGCTATCATTTACTATCAGTAAATGTATTAAAAAACCAACCTCTAAAATATTTAACTTCACTCGATATCAGTAATTTTACAAGGTTCTATCCCCAATGTCGACAGCAGCACTGAATTTGAGTAGAAGTCTAAAAAAACCCATAAAATGGGTGCAGCCTAGGAAGTTCAGGTTCTAGGGCTGTGGATAAACAAAACTGCCAGCATGGCTTGATAACCATAATAAACATAGGAACAGGTTCAACAGGCAGAACTATTTATAGCACTTCTTTGTATAAATAAGGAAAGGTTTGAAGTAACTGGCTTTTACAAACGCTGAAAATCAGTAAAAGCAACATAAATAATGCTACCTGTATTTGATTCACAGCAGCATCATTAGACAATCCTACAGTGGCCTGGCTGTTCCCCATCCTAGAACTAAAAAGAAATCACAGATATTCGAGCATTCACACGTGTGACACGGGCACACACACACACACACACACACGTGTGACA
>VYZR01027020.1:180-11177 GCA_013400675.1 Oxylabes madagascariensis
GGTTTTAGTTTTTGTTTGTTTGTTTGTTTGTTTTGTTTGTTTGTTTGTTTGGTTTGGTTTGGTTTGGTTTGGTTTTTTGTGGTCAGTTACCCTACTTTAGGGGGGACTTACCAAAATAATTTGTATGGTACCCTGCATGAAACAATCAAATTCTCAGGGTTTCTTTGGAATGTGTTATTTATAATCCTTGGTGTATGGGTTGATTTATTTGGTGGTCGTTTTTCTTCCCCCCTTTCTTTTTACTTTGAGGATTTCAGTTGAATGTTTTTATGGTCTCCAATGTTGTATTTTAAATTTGTCTCCCCTTGGTCAGCAATGAATGAAAAATCTGTGTTTCAGAGCTGCTTGTTAATACAGATTAGAAGCTCCTTCTCTGACATTGTAGCCTTGAAGGTCTAGATCTCTAAGGCCTTTTAAGGGAGAAAAAGATGTCTGGTAGCAAATCAGAACACAAGGCTATGGAATGAATTTCCTGAGGCTTGTAAATGGTGTATGCGAAGCTGTAACAGTGATCTAATGAACGGCTATTGCAGGGAAGAGCACCATCTTCCTGAGATAAAATTGCATTTACTCTTGAATGGTTTCACTGAATATTATCCTTATATATGAGAATATACTTTATTGTTATGAGCTGCCTTTTCATTCTGCTTGGTTTTTTAATTTGTTCCTCTGGGATTTGTAATATTTTAAAAGTTTTTGGGTCTGATATAACTCAAGACGGAATGCAAATGACTGATTATGTGGAATTACTCTGTTTTGAAAGTTACTTGTTAGGAAGTTATACGGATGTTGTGTTTGGAAGAACTTGTTGATAGATTTTTTTGTATACTTAATCAACACTGAATAACTTTTTTTGATGAAAACTCTCTGAATGAAAAAGAGACTTGATTTAAGTGCAAATGAAATGTACATTAAAAAGTATTTTTTACTACACTGTAATATAGATATTATTTGTATAAGGCTTGTATATTTTTCGGTGAAAAAGTCTTTTGGTTACCTCAGAGTTAATTCCCCAGGTTCCTTGTATAAACAACATGGGAGATGTGGAGGATAAAAATGATTTGAAGAGATCTCTCTCTTGCCAGTGACTATAATGATTCTAAACCAAACTTTTAGATGGCAAAGCTTTATATGAATAATCTCAGTGTCTTATGCTCAGCCAGAACCTGAAAAGAAACTATTAGTACCTCCACTGTAATTAAATTAATTTAAAAAAGTAAATATAATGGAAGGACTTCCAAGTGAAAAAAAAATCCATTATTTTATCAACTTAATAGTGTTACTTCAAAACATGATAGTTATATCTCTCACTAGAAAGTATTTATCTGCAAATTTTACTGCTGTTTCTTCTTTGTCTGCTCAGTCTCATGCTTTAGCTTTGAAGCAAATTCTAGCATTTTTGCTAGGTCCAGTCAACTGAGATCAGAATCTACATGAAGGCTACATAAATTGTCCTAGTTATAATGCAATACCTGACTATTTAACAGATATGAGTATGCTTGAACTTGCCATGTTTCATTTTATTGCAACCAAAGGACAAAATACTAGTCCCAGCAAGCTAACAATACTTTGGATCCATCATGTGGGTTTTTTGAAACAAAGCTTAATTTGAAGACAACTTGATTTTTTAAACCATGTGGTGGCCTGCCTCTGTAACACCTCTTCAAACACAGAAATCAGCCACATTTTCTCATGTTGTTAATAAGCACTTTTTTTGGTAGATGTCTGGCTTTTTTTTTTTTTTGAACTCTAAGGAATGGAGATACTTTTTGTTTTTGTGACAAAGTCTTTTTTTATCTGAAAGTTATGGTTATGAATAATCTTATATCCAAATTCTTGGAATGAAACATGGAACAACAATTTTCAAGGAAATGCTTAAAAAAAGAAAAAAAAAGCACCCTTTCTTCATTACTTGACCTCTAAGTATAGCTAACTAATTATTCTCTTCAGTCTCCAAAACTGGGGTGCATAGCACAAGGATATATGAAAGGCCAGAAGAATCAATGCATGTCATGGCTTGTCAGTATATCACTGTCGTGGTTTGAGCAGGAAGTGAGTTTTCAGGAAGTTACAGAGTACGTCTACGTGAACTTCCAGGGGTTAAATATTGGAAACTCCCAGGGAACCTCCCTTTTCCATCCAGGCAGCTGAACAGGTAACAGGGCCGGTCCTGGTCCGCCGTGTGGCCCCCGGGCCTGGCGGCCCGGCCGGCCCTGCCGCCCCTGCTGCGGGGGGCCAGCCCGGGACCGGTCGTGCTCTTCCCACCTGCCCACATCGACTGCTGGCAAAGCAGAAAGACAGGCTGCAGCTCAACATCCAGCGAACTTTTCCAGCCTAACCCCCGAGCCAGCCAGCGTCAGGGGAGTCCAGGGGTCCCCGGGAGTCCCTGGGAGCAGCCCAGTTCGGGCTGGGCCCACCCTGTTGAGACCTAGAGGGTGGGCAGGTGGCATTTATAAGTATTTTTAATGATTCCTGACTGCGCGGACGCTCGGAGCTCCGACTTTCGGCTCTCCCCCCAGCTCGGCCTTGAAAAACTGACAATGATAAGCCGCAGCAGCCAGCTGAGGAAGAGAGCAGACCTGGGCAGATTTAACTCTTTCCTAGCAAGATGAAGCTTTCAAAACTCCAGCTTTTTTCCCTGAGAGAGAGAAAAGGACAGAATGATTTGAAACGTAGAACGACAGCATGATGCAAAGTCAGTGAAAGAACTGATGTGATTTTTTGGAAGAAGGGATTTGAGGCAGTGGACATTTCTGGACTTCTCTAGATGTAAACCATGGAGAAAATGGACCTGTTTTGTAAAAGCTGTTTGGGGGAATGCTGGTTCTAGTCAAGGATGGTGGACTGTTGTACTTGAGATTTCATTGAGAATGTTGTAATAGTGAGTCCCCCGCTCCTGGGATAAAAGGAGGTCTCTTGGATGGAGACGATTTCAGAGATAGAAGAAGAGAATCTTTGTTGTAAACTAGAGGAGGCATTCTTAAACGTTACCCCAAATGTGCTGAGGGGCCCATGGGTAGTCGTGGGAAAGGCTGCTGATGGGTGGGATGGCACAATCTGCAAGATTCCGGGCGGTTGCAGATTTGTGACACTGGGAGCCACCAGACCCTTCTTTTTTTTTGGTGGCAAATGTCTCCATGGGACACTGGAGAGACTGCGCTCCCAAAGTGATGAAAGATTATGTTTAAATGGTGAAACTGACTGAACGTCATGGTTTGTCTCTCTGTGTTGGTTGTGGGAAAGTGAACAGTTGCTGAGAGAAGAAGAGGGGTTTTGAAGTTTCAATTTTTCTTTTTTTTTCCTTTCATTCTTTTAGTGTGTGTGTTAATAAAACTTATCTGTTCAAACTTAAGTTGGGCCTGTTTTGCCTTTTCTCTCCTAATTCCATCTCACAGCAGTAAAGACACTCAATTTGGCGAACGTGAAACCACAACATAAAATTGGTGTTTCCGCCCGGTTGCGAATCAAACCAGAACAATCACTTAGATTAAGGAAAATTTTATCAAAATAATCCTGCCTCATTGTTGTGTATGAAGGGGTTCCTTCATCTGGGAAATGGCCAGTAATCTTGTTTTAATAGTGCTTCCTTTTCTTGTATAATTCTTGAATTCAGCTGCTCTCCAAGTAAATCTTCATGCTTTAACATATGTTCCCCTCAAACCTTTGAGACTACAACATTCTATCACTTCAATGCTTGACAAATAACAGCCTTCTCTAAACATGTTTACATCATCTAGTTATATCTCAGACCTACCCTTCTGTTCATATTTCCATCATCCAAGTGCCCCATCTTCCATCTTTGAAAGAGTCTGGTCAGATATCAAGTTAAAGAATTAATGACCACTTCCTCAATGTTTGAGATTTTTCAAATTCCCTTGTGGTCTAGGAAAAAGATGTAATCCCCCTTTATATATATTTGTCATAAGTTCAGTTAGCAGCAGAGCTCGTTAAGCTAAAAACCCATTGTGAATGTCAAAGAAAAATGCTGCCATTTAAAAGCCAAACCTTCAGAATATACTACAGTGTCACAAGTGCAGTCATGCTTTAAATGTTCTTCATAAATTGCTTCCCTATTGCAGACTCATTTTTCAGATAATACCTCTTAAAAGGTTATCAGTGTAATCCATAGGGAAACTGGGGGTTTGGAATTTGGACCACTACCCATACTGGCTCCTGATGCCTCTTTCAGATTTGCAGCTTGCTGGAAGCCACTAACAGCTAAACTCTTTTGGCAGGATCTGCTCCTGAAATTTATTTTCTCCTTCAGACTGTCTGCAGTTTTCCATGTGGTGTCCTGTAGCGTTCCAATTTTCTTTGCTGAAGCAGAAAATTTAGAGGAGGAAACATCAGATATGCTTTTCAGTGCAGCTTCTCACTCCTTCAAATGGTAGGTTTTTGGCTCTGCTATATCACTGTGCTAGATGCTCATGAAATCAAGGTTGACCCGTGTCCCCATCCCCACCCTGTCCCTGCTTCCTTGTTGGGTGCTGTGGGACAGGCTCTGGTTGGGAAGGTCAGGGCCCTGCCAGATCCATGGGCACTCCCTGCTCCTGGCTCCCTCCCACAGGGTAGATGGACCTCATGATACCCTAACATGGGAGCAGAAAATATGTGGAGAACAGTCCCTTTGAGGTAGAGTCAGAAATGCTTCATGGCAGCTTAAATGTTAATTCCTATCTTTTATCTTCATCCACTAGAATGAGGTCCTGGTCTGTTTACTACTGCCAAAAGTCTTCTTGATGGAGACCTTTCCTGACAGAGGCAGGCAAAGACTCTTGAGGTAAACAAATTACTAAATTGTGGAGATATCAATTTTTTTTTTTCCCAAGGAAGCACAATAACCCTACAAAGCCCAATTTGATTTTAAAACAGGAATCACAGGAAGCACTCTATTTTCCAGGCTATTTTTGAACTTAAAATTGCCCTTGCAGAACATGCTCACTTTCCAAATCCAGCAGAAATGAATGAAGCAAGCACATTGTGTATGCTAAGGAACCATTTCCATCTAGGATAAGCTCAGCACACATTTCTCTACACATTTCTTAAGCGTGTTCTTTTATTGCCTGGGGTCTTGGCATGGCATATGTTTCTCAGTTTGGAATAATAGAATCATTTAGGGTGAAAAAGACCTTTAAGATTACCAAGTCCAACTGTTTTCCCAGCACTACCAAGTATACGACTAAACCCTGGCCCCAAGTGCCACACCTACATGTCTTTTGAATACCTGAGTTACCTGCTGGTAACTCAGCAATTCTCTGAGCAGTCAGTTCCAATGCTTGACAACCCTTTCTCTGAAAAAAAAATGTTTCCGAACAGCCAATCTGAACTCTCCCTGAAACAACTTGAGGCCATTCCCTCATGTCCTGTCACTTGTTTTCTGGAAGAAGAGATGGATGCCCACCTCACTACAACCTCCCTTCAGGCAGGGAGGGATAAAGTTTTCCCCAACCTTTCCTTCTCCTTTTCTCCAGACTAAACAACCCCAGTTCTCTCAGCTGCTCTTCATAAGACTTGTGCTCCAGACCCTTCACCACCTTATTTACTGTTTGGACACGCTCCAGCACCTCAGTGTCTTTCAAAATGAGACCTGCCAGTTGGCTGTACCTCTCACAGTGTCGTGCTATCAGGTAGTGCCAGCCCTTCAGGATCCCTCTCTGGGGATCCTTCTGCAGAATTCTGTACACTCCCATCTAATAGGAAATTAGAAAAGTCAAATTGAAAATGAGTCTGTATTAAATAGTGCTTTCATCGCTCATTTTTTCTGACATCTTAACGGTGCATGGGTTTAAAGGGTCTGGTGGTTATTTGCTGATTTGATGAAACTACATAAAGTAGTCATCAGGAAATACCTGGAAACTGTTTAGAGATGTGAGCTCTGGAGTCTTTGATCCCTCCCTTGACTCTGAGTGTATCAGCTGACCATACTTGATTTGTGATCAAGTCATAACAATTTCCCAACAAGAGGTGTGCTACCTCTGAGAAGAAATCATTGTGGAGGGTTGTATGTGGGGACATGTACATGATAAAGTTGTCAGATGTATGCATACAGCTGCTTAGTGCACAGTAAGGGTAAGGTTTAAGAGCTGAATGCTCTGATGTTGGTCAGCACAGTTTGTACCATGTAACTGTTCCCCAAAAAGTGGATTTTGTCAGAAACTCAGAAATACTAAGTCTGTTGGAAGAATGTGTTTTAAGGGCAGTCTGGTGGTCTGGAGCTGTCTTTCTTTGTAGTTGTTTTTTTTTTTTTTTTTTTTTTTTTTTTTACCTCTGTTTTTCAATTTATTTCTGCATTATGCCTGTTTACAGTTATGATAAAAGCAATTAGTTCAGTACATATTATTTGTATAAATGTTTTCTATTTAGGGAAGAAGGGAAGATGAAGCTTCTGAAATTAGACTTTATTCTAAAAGGATGTAATAATGATAAATGAAATCATGCTGTTGTGGCTACTTTCCTTCATGATTAATTATCTCTCATATTTTTACTCTGGACTTCTCTTCTAGGAAACTTTGCTTAGTTGTTGTATTTGTTATAAACTCTTGGCTCAGTAGTATTCTTGAGCTTTTGTTTAAGAGGCAACCTCATGCTTATAACTTGTTGAGTTTGAGTTACTAGTTTAGAATTAGATTACTAATTCAGGGAAGCATGCTAACTCTTTTTTGCCCCCAAGAGATTCTGCTTTTAATTTTTTATACAGTGAAAATTTTAATAAGTTATGGTAAAAACTGTTGATGTTCTTGCATAATATATATGCTTCCATATTCACCTCTTCAACGCTGACCAAATCTTTCCCATGGAAGTGAAATTTATTGCTTTCTGTTTTCAGAGAAATAGCTTCCAAACTGATACTTGTGTGCATGGCATAACATATGGGAGAGGAAGCATTATATAAGCTAATATTAAAAATGTATCCTTTTTATTATAAGGAATGAAAGCCATACATTGTGTACCATGATTAATCTTTTCAATACAAGGCTAAATAATAGATTCCAGTCAGATCTAGTGATTATTTTAAGTGTTTGCAGCCTAACTAAGATGAGTATGGTCTTTTGCTTTCTCAGGCTCTTGTAGGATGTTTATTTCTTTTGGTGTCCTTTACTGTAATGCATCTGGGATTGAAACATTGCTTATGGCTGAGCATCAGGGCCCACCACAAAGCCTTCCTTTTCCTTTTGTTTAAAATTGCAGTTGTAAACACCATTAGGAAATGCCTGAAAATGTGGTCAGAGTGTAGGTCTAGTGCTTGATGACAGGAAGGTATCACCTGCAGGGAAGCAGTGGTGTGCTGTAGGTGAAAACTGCAGGCCTCATGAGCCGTCAACTCTGACTAATGTCTGAGGAGTCATCAACTCATCAGTAGGAGCAACTGGAGTCTCCCACATCTCTTCCTTTCATCTCCTGCTCTCACTGTACCTCTCCAGAGGGCCATTTGACTAACTCAAACTGATTCTATGATTCTCATATTTGATGTAGAAAATGCTAATGATTTTTGAGTCTGAACCATGGGAGAACTGTAAACACTGGTGGTGTCCAGCTTACCAGATCTTTGCCTGCACATAGTACAAGTCTAGAGTGATCTTCTCATCTTGCAAACAGACCTATCCACTAGGGGTTAATGAGCTGACCAGGTGATTAGCTTCTTGGTAATGCTGCTGAATTGCTCAGTAGGGGTGGATTGCACTCCTTTCCAGCATGTGGATATAACTGAAGTTTCTAGCTATTTGATCAGGAAGAAACATTCCTGAAGTGCGACCTGACTCCAGGTTTTGAAATGTGTTACATTTTGGTTTGTTTCCTATTTACACCGTATCCCAATTACCAGCTACTTGCAGGATTGAGGAGTGCCAAGAATGATGCTAAGATGGTTTTTGAGCACTGCAGACTTCTTCCTCTGCCAGCAGGGGGTCCTTGGGCCTTCCTAGGTTTTGGTTGCAGATGATCTTTTATTTTTGGATTAAGTGGAGGATCAAATTGCATTTCCAGCATCTCTGCAGAAGTATGAGGGGCACAGGGGGCTTTGCACTAGGCTCTCTATTCAAGGATGACTTTGACTTTTATAATCCATGCTATTTTTTTAATGATGTTTTTACAACCTTTCTTTCTGGAGCTTTCAGCCTTCAAGATTCCTTTATGCCCTAATTAGCTTTATTGTTTATATTACTTCATTCTCTAATTAGAGTAATCACATCATGGAGGAGTTGAGGCTCTTCTGCTTTTTCTCTAATTATTTTTGTTTTGTCAAGCCTGGCTGTTTCCTGCTGCTTATTTTGTCCTTGTGTTTTTATTCTCTGCAAATTGTTGTTGTCATGTACTAATTGTTTTCACTTTTTCTGAAGACCTTTTCCATTTTTACTGTCTTTGTCATTCTTGGCCATCTGTTCAGCTCCACAGTTCCATTTAAAAGTGACAGGACCTATACCAGCAAGTGGGGATAACAAAGTGTAAAAAAAAAGTGAAGGTGATGTCTAAGTGAAGGTGATGTCTTTAATTAGCATTCTGGATCCTTCAGCTCAGGTTCTGTCACTTGAGCCACCTTCCACCTGACCTTTCCACTCCCTTTCTTGTTGTCATTCCTGTGGTTGCTTTGCCCTTCAGCACTTTTTGCAAACTGGTTATTNCATTTAAAGTCCTGATAGCATTCTTGCTATCCTTATGGATTCCATTTTGTAAAAGCTCTAGGTAGCCTTTTACATCGAAAGCCATGATGAGATTAGAAGAACACTAGCTTCAAAATACCAGTTTCTCCACTTAGACTTCCTTTTGTGCAAATGATATTCTCCTGCTTAAAAAGGAAGCACTTTGATAGCTACAGAGTATGCAATCATCTCTTCACAGAGGAAGTGTCAGTGCAACGTAGCACCTGAGTTGTAATTTGCCCAACTGGGTAATTGAATCTCTCTAACTCATTCACTTTCTTCAGTTGAGACCGAAAATANTCTGCCTGCCCTCTTCAAAAGATGGAAAGAAATTAGCAGTTTTGTGGGCAGGGAAGGAGCTTGGACTCCAAGCATTTGGCCTTTAAAAAACTTTCCTCAACACCTGCTCCTTTCTCAGCAAAACAAAAATGAAGCAGCTGAGAGCCCTGGCCAGCAGCCCCTGGCTGGAGCAGCGTCCAGGGGGTCAGCACTGCCCAGCCAGGTTCCTCTGCAGCTTCAAAGCTGATTCCTGCCTTTACATCCTGGGATGCAGCAGGATTCTCCATGGAATGAGCCCCACTTTTACCCCCAGATTTGCCCAGCAGCTGGAAGGGGCTGAAGCAGGGCTGGAATTTCTTCCCTTTGAGAGCATTCACCTTCCTTTTTTTTGTTTAGTGACCATCTCAGGAGTGTTTCAAATTACCAGGGCTGTGGCCTGCTGAGCACAGAGCAGATCCCTCCCTTCCTTCTCTTTCCCTGCACTCCTCACTGCAGTGAGAAATTGGCCCATCTGCTCCTCTTTGGCCCCAACAGTGGGGCCTTTGCCCTTCAGTGGTTTTTGCAAACTGGTTAATCACAGTAGTGGTGAAGAGCTGCTGAGGTGTGGATTGTCAGTGGATATACATATGCCTGTGTAATGTAAAGCAATGTTGGTGTCAACCTCTAACAATTAGAAGAAAACAGAAGTTTTTATAGAAAGTGTCTGGTTACTAGACTCAGAATTTACACATCCCAGGAGAAAAAAAACAAAAGGAAGTGCAGAAAGGTTAATATTGTGCACAAGGTGAGGAAAGATCAGAACAGCATCTATTATATATCTTTTGAAGCTTTTTTTTCCTGTGGAACAAGTGACATTGTGTTTAAAAGCAGAAACAGTTAAGTGGTCTTTTCATGAGTCAAATTTCTGAACACACACTTTCAAGGTCCACCAACAGAATTGTCATAAAAATTGCCCCCTTTGGAAGCAGACTTTGAGTATAGTGGGATGCTGGGATTAGTCAGGAGTATATCAGCAGCAGTTGGTGAGCTCACATTTAAAGTCCTGATAGCATTCTTGCTATCCTTATGGANTCTGCACCTAGCACATCTTCTGACTGAAAACACTACTGAATTAACAAGCCAAACTAGTACCTGGAGGTTTTAAGTTTACAAAGTCTAAGTTCAGACACAGCTCTACAAATTGCAAGAAACTTCACAGTCTTCCATCGTGTTATAAAATTAAATACACAAATCCTTATTTTTGAGCTGTCCTTATATTTAGAAGATTGAATAACCAGTCACTGTTGTATATTTATTTAGAAGTCTATGGTTTTGTAATTTCTTTCCCCTCACAGTCCTGCAATAGTGGAAGAAATTTTGGGTTTCCTCTAAGTGGGTTTCCTCTGGTTGTATTGAGATGTGCGTTTTGACTGTATGTCTAGCATATTTCTTTGAGACTTTCTGGCAGTGGGGGGCTACATTTTTGAATGAAATAAATCTGAGTGTACCTGAATAATTATGATTTTGATTGGAAATGTCTCTTAAAGAGCCTGGTCATGGGAAAATTTTCTAAAATGGCGCAATTTTTTAGTCTCTCCCAGAAGCCTGCCCCAAAGCCAGACCTCTGTGATTGTGATTGATTGTCTTCAACTTCTTCTTAAGTTTGGGGATTTCTACTTCAGCAAAAAGCTCCTTCATAAGGCTAAGCTGCAATATGGCAAGAAGTAGCTCACGCTCTGTTTTGTTATCTGCAACACCAGGACCAAGACTTGACAGAAACCATTTGGAAGGGATTGTGCTGCAGAAATGAAGAATTTGTATTCAGATTTTCTTCCCTAATACCAAGAGTATCAAGGTTACTTGATACTAATCAGAGATTAGTGGATTTGTAGATGGTGATCCATGTCTCAAATAGCATTTATGGGAAATAAATTCTTCTATGATCTTGTATTTTATGAAGTATGCTAGTGTAAATTTATATGAATGAATCCCCTGTGAATATAAGGAAGCATCTACCATGACTAGTTCAAACTTAATGAATGAAAACCCTAATTTAGGTCAACACCTTTCTTAAAGAATATTTAACTAATTAGATGGACTTGT
>VYZR01027023.1:27728-39257 GCA_013400675.1 Oxylabes madagascariensis
GGGGTGACATCATGAAAGGACTATTGAGGAAAATAAGAAATTTCAGAAGCACAGTATCAGAGAACTGGGCAAGCTTCAAGAAATGGCAATGTTGAATAGCAGGAGATGACAAATCCGAGGCAACAGGCAAAAGGTGGGGAGCTGCAAGTGCACACAGAGTTTTCCAGCAATCCTGAGGAATGCCAGCTCTTTGGATTTCCTATGGTTAGTTTCTGGAAGGTCTGAAACAGCTAATTCCTCCCAAAACATCACAGTGCACTGAGTTCTATTCCCTGCCCCATTTCTTCTCTGCAAATTGAATAAAGTTTAGAGGGCAGAGAAATTAACATACCAGATAAATACAAAGTAAATCTTGCCATTTTAAGACTTACACATGCAGCATTTTCAACAGCAGAGCCAGAGCAGGTTGCAGAAAACACTATTGATGCTAACAGAAACCAGGCACCTATGACTGGCACAGCCCAAAAATTCTGCAAATATATATATAAAAATACATATAATTTAACTGTAGATAGGTTACCTAAAAAGAACAAATGTCATAACAACAGCTGAGTTAACCTGCCTGTGAATTTATGTTTTGATACTTTGATGCTAGTGGAAACTTCAGAAAATGTATTTTCAACTACATTCCAAATGACATTCAACATTATCAGCTATTTAAACAGTATTATCAGCTATTTAAACGAGTCTACCCTATTTTTGTTTTTAAGTATCTAATTAATTTTATCTAGCCTTTTTTCACAACCAAATTCAAGTTCAGGACAACCATGAGCTTTATTCCCAATGTAAAACATTTGGGAAATTAGAAAACTGTAAGTAAATGTGCTCATTCAAACCTTTTACTACACTCCCTTATCTGTACCCTCACATAAAGACCCTACTGTTTGCTCTGAAGGCAAATAGGAAGGGACACTTGTGAGATGGAATAATGTTCCTACTGATTTTACTTTCTCCCACTGCTGGATCTTCTGAAGTATAAAGCCATAAACTGTAATGAGTTATAATTATTGCCAAAAAGGAGGTAGTCTACATCCAGGAGGAAAATAGATAGGGTAAACTGATAAATTGCAAGCACCATGCTGGTGGCAAACTGTATTCCATGTGTGTGCACACATGCAACGGCTATGCTGTATTATTAGCAGCATTAATATGGAAAGACTTTTCCACACAAGTCCTAAAATCCTGCAGGTAGCCAACTTTGAAAGAGGTGTCCATATAAACTCTCAAAGTTGGACCGTTTTTAAACTGTAGGATACTTTAATCTACCCTTTACATGGAAAAGAAAAAGAGATTCATTTTGCATAGGCTTTTTGCTCCACAGCAGACTTCATGCACTTAGAAGAAATGGTTTGTTTTTCAAAAAAAAAGTTTTCTTACCAGTTTCTTCACTTTATCTTCCCCCAGTGATTTGTACAAATCAGTGCAATACACACACAGAATCAGGAGGCTCAAAAGAAAGGCACTGCAGCTTACGAATTCAAAGAAGTAAAGTCCACTACAAGTGATGCAATCGTCCACAATTTCTTCACAAACAACAGCCACAAAAGAGAAAATCTGCAAACAAATAACATGCTTGAGTTGGATCAAGTCTCTAACATCATCAACAAGCAGACATCTCTGATATGAAGACTAATAAAGCTAGCTATGACAAACATTCTCAATCTACAAAGAGTTTGGTGAGGTTCTGCACTATTTTCTTACAGACAGAAATAATTATACAATAATGACATGGTTTACACTTGCCTGTTAAAGGTGGTCGATAAAGTACACTCAGGTAAGCTGAGCACACAGCCAAACAGAGGCTTCTTGATTAGACAGAAAAGATTCCTGTTTTGTGGTTTTGTGCAACTGCCAGCTGGAAGCAGACGAGGCAGCGTGGAGAACACACATCCTGCAAAAATGCTACTGCTTACTACATACAGCTGCACTCAGTTCTGAATGTATTTGGGTTCAGGGCAGTGGGGGACACTGGACAGCACTGACACTCAGCTACCTCCCTAAAAGTTCACAGCTGATGTTACCTTGCTTGATAAAACTTCAGAGAAACTCCATGAACCCAACACTCACATACTTGTGACCCATTAATGAGGGAAGCTCAGCTGTTCTTGTAGGAAGCAAAACTTTACACTATGTTCAAGCTATGTTGGACAATGTTTAATCTATGCAGAGGTTTATCTTCACCTCCCTGCCACAGTGTGTCTTGAGGAAAAAAACGTGACTTAGTTCCTGTACAGTCACCATATCCCCGCTGCTGGGTTTTCTACTATTTCATTGTACTAGAAAGAATATTGCTTTATTTAACTGTTCACTTATTTTGGCCACTTCTTGCCAGTTTCCTTCATCCCATAAACTTGGCATAGCTTTACAGATTTTCATAGTAAGGAGTTCACCAAATTAAAACAAAACCATGAGCAGGAATCAGACTGGGTCATAAAACTGAGACTGACATGAGAATGACAATCATATTTTTAATAAGAGTATGTGGGCAATAAAGAGCCTGACAGTTCTTTGTTTAAAAAAAAAAAAAATCTGTTTAAAAAAAAAAAATGTCAGATTCAGAATTGTTCTTGGAAAATAACTACCAGTCTTTGGTTTCAGTTTTCTCACAGTAAAAACAAGATTAACAATTTAGCTGTAGGAAGTGTAAATTCCCCTTACAAAGCCAGGTCTCAGAAGAGCATTTCAGAGAACCATGTTTTGGAAATGCAACAATATAAAGTAAACAGGAGCTCAGAAAGGGAAAGAATGGGAGCTGGGAAACTTCAGTGTTACTATCAGGCCTCCACATGCTTCCTTTCTCTCTCACAGTGGCTGGCAACACAGATTTCTCAGCAGCCCTTGCACCTAAACCAGTGAACTACAATGTCAGTCCAGGAATGTTTTAAACTCTGACTTTACAGTTTTTATGGTTTGGGGTTTGTTTTTGGTTGTTTGTTGTTTGTTTTTTTTTCATTTCTAAACATGTGCTTACAGCTGCATCCAATGAATTTCAATTTCACATTTTTCACAAGGTCAGCTGTGAGATAGCACTGTACATGAAAACTTATCTCTTTTTATAAGCACTGAAAACTGAATGCCATCAATTTCACTTGGGCTGAAACAGAACAGAAAGAAAATAAACCTGTCCTTAAAAGAAAGTATATGTCCAGATAACCATAATATGATCTAAATAACTGAAAAAAGCTTCTCCACCGAGTGTACAAACAAGTTGAAAAAAAATCCTACTCAAAGAGCAGTTATAAAGAGTTCAGTGTCAAATAATTGAGATTTACCAAGTAAAATCCTGTCTGGGACTCATCCAAGTCAATATTCAATTTTTTTAATTAATAAGTTGAGTAATAAAATACAGTATATCAATTTTAAAAAAGTTGGCTTGAAGAACTTTGAGTAAGTGCTTTGATTAAGTTAATGTATCAGCAGCACATTTACAAGATGCCAGAGAACTCTGCTTGGGTTTCTTAACTTCCTCTTTGATATCACCATCATGAAAAAAAAGGGATTCCTCTGTTGTCCTATTACCACAAAAATAATAATAGTTTTAAACACCAAAAGCATTGTTGAAAAAGCAGTTGTTTTGGATTTTTTTTTTTATTTTGTTGTAAGTCCTGTCTATATGTACACCAGAAATTAAACATCTTCATCTGTCTATTACCAGCAAGAAATTATTCATTGATACTGACATTACTGTTGGAAGTTTCTAAACAAATGTCAATTTTGTAAAGAAGATTTAACAAGTGAATTGCTACAAAAATAGAGCAAATCAATGAACTTGCCAACAAGCCTGTGAAGATGCTCGGCAGTGGGATTCCCAGTACAAAACCTTCTAGTTCAGATAGGTGCACATATTAACTCTCCATTAAGTCTGCACAATTCGGGCTACTACAGGACATGAACAGCTCAAAAAGGAGCTGATTTGTAAGCCAGAATCACGCTTTGCCTTTCCAGCTAGGGCATTTTGACTAAAGCTAAACAATAGTTGATGACGGCTTGTCCTGTTTTAGGTAAGAATTAGTTTCTACCTCAGTCTTGGCACAATACGCACTGTGCCATTTACCTTTGTGCAGAATTTGAACCAGTCATGGACTACCAAAAACATTCCACCTATTAAAAAAAACCAAACCAAACAAAGCAACAACATCCTAGAAGCCTGTGCAATAACATGCCTCCCAGTATTCTTTTGGCACTGATTTGTCACATTTGTGACTTTCGGTAGTCACAGTTTCCTTGTTTCGTTTGCTCAAAAGAATTGGCTAAGGTTACAGTGTATGCCATTATTCATCCGAAGAAACGTATTTCTTAGGTCTAGAAGCCAGTTTTCTGCAGGTGATTTCAGAGTATTTTATAAAATCCTTGATCACCACTACAATGAACAGAGTTCACTTTCTGCTTTCAGCACCCTGTTCGGCAATCCACACAAGCAGTTACCAGGGCATAATCCCAGCAACAACCACTACTGTAACACAAAGCCAACAGATGCTAATGACCATCACTGGCATTTCCAAAAATCAACACTTTCCCAGAACACGAACCTTCTTACTGCAGAGACTGAGGCTTCCACCTTCAGGACTTTCTAGGGCTTGTTTAAAGTGTTTTGACTGAGACCTCAAGATCTGTGCATTTTGATAAAGGTTACAAAAAAGGAGGGAAAAATGTTGGAAATTAGGAGGGTGAACAACTATAACTCCATTTTCTTTTCCCTCTCACTGACAAATGGGTGGAGGCCATAAACTGCTACTTATTTAAGAACATATCAAGCAGCTGTTCATCCTGTTTTGGATAATGATAATTTTTCTTTTTTTTTCTACTTAGAAAGCATTTTAAATAGTTAAACAGTTTAAGGCTTTGGTATATCAGTAAATTTGCCTACATAATCACTTCTTTTATTTTAGTCAATCAACCTACTTATATAAACGTTCTGCTTGTCAGGGAGCAGAACCCAGCAGATCTTGCTTTAACAATCTCCAGTAGATGAATTAAAAGTTTATGTTCTATTATATTTATTTAAAGCATTCTTGGGTGTGATTTTTTTTAAACACTCCTAGAAAACTTTATTTTTGGCAGTGTTACTGCTTCACAAACAGTATATTACATTTGTGGTCGGGGCTTTTGGCTGTGTGTGAGATGAAGCTTAAACCTCTAATGTCCTCTTTTCTGCAATGGTGAAGTAACGAGAAAGGGGTGGAAATCACCTACAATTCCTGTGAGCATGACACATCTGACTAAAAGGCCACTGTGTTGGCTGCAAAATGCACACTGACGCACAGTTGCAGGCAGCTGCCCTTTACCACCATGGGTTTCACTCATTCCCTGCCAGTACATGAGTGATGCTCCTCACATCCTTATCAGCAGTCACACTGGCACATTTTGGAAGAGTCCATCAGCAGACACTGAACAGGACCTCGCAGCAGGAGCCCAACTGCTTGATTCAGGAGTAACAACATGTAGTAGAAAAGCCAGGAGAAAATAAGCCTTTTATTTCCTGGTGGGCCCAGGGCTGCCTGACATGAAGTGATTTCTCATACGATGAGCCACCAGGACTACAGGTTTCTGGTGCAATTTTCTACCACAAATCATGGGAGAAATGGGCTCCTTAATTTTAGCATGGTCAGCGCAGACTGACAGGCTTAGAACGGGCTGCAGGAGCAGTGAGAGAGGAAGGTCTGGAGCTCACGACCCAGCAATGACCTTCCCAGTTCTATTGCCCTGTGGTGAGGTTCAACCAAAGGCTTCTTCCTCCTGTTTTCATCCAATCTGGCCTTCAGAAGAAAGCACTCACATTTCCTGCGAGGCTTCCCTCTGATTTTGAGCCGGAGCGGGGGATGTTTGAGGCCAGCAGGCAGCTGGACCACGGCGGCTGCAGATGTCAGCACCCACTCCTGCAGCCCGGACACGGAGAAGGAACACCACCGGCACTTCCCAGCATAAACCACTTTGAACCTGCATTGTAAGGCACCACGCCAGCTTTCCACCTGAGTTACAGGTCTGCACAACTTTAGCGACCCATGCCACGTTCCAAGTCAGGACACCTCCCCGGCGGAGCCAGCCCGGTCCGACCGGCAGAATCCACTCACTCGAAGCCTGTGTGCGGCCATCTCCCCAGCCGGCGCTGGATCACCGAGGAGTTTAACTTTTAAGCGGCAGGGGACCGTCCTAAAGCCGAAGGTCATCCCAACACGCTCGTTTCCATCCCAGAGCGGGGCACCCCCGCCCCGCCGGGCTCAGCCCCGGCAGACTCTCGGTCTCTTCCCGGCCCAGGGAGGAGACGTCTCTCCCCGCCAGGGCTGCTCCCTCCGCGCCGGGCCCGGCACGCCCCGCACGGCGAGGGGAGGAGGGCACTCACCGCCTGGACCACCTTGACCGGCAGCCGCCATCCCCACAGGTGCCGCACGGTGCAGCCGAAGGGGCGGCGGCGGGGCGCCTTCGCCCCCGGTTCCGTGGTCGCGTTGTAGACGGCGCCGTTGTCCATGGCCGGCCCGGGCCGCCGGCTGCCAGTCGGGAAAAATCGAAAGCAAAAGGGCGGCGGGCGGGGCGGGGCGGGAGCGGGCATGGCGGCGGCAGGCCCGGGCGGCGCCGGGCGCCGGGGGCGGTTGCTCCGGCCGTTGGGCCCGGCGGGNGGCCGCAGGCGGGAGCGGCCCGTGAGGGGCGGCCCGTGAGGGACGGCCCGGACCGCGGGGCCGCCTCGGGCCCGGCCCGGGCTCGGCTCGCTAACCGGGGCTTGGAGAGTAAAGTTTACAAGATTATTCACTTGTCACACGAGATTACGGTATCAGAAGGGGGGTTAAGCCAAAGCTTTCCCTGCTTGCATTCACATAATCGATTCGTTTGGGAAAAGCCTCTGAGATCATCGAGTCTGGCTTATGACCGAACACCAGCATGTCAACCAGACCGCGGCACTGAGTGCCACGTCCAGTCTTGCCTTAAACACCTCCAGGGACAGTGTCTCCACCACCTCCTTGGGCAGCCCATTCCAGTGTCTAATCACTCTCTCTGTGAAGAAACTCTTCCTATTGTCCAACCTAAACCTCCCCTGGGTGCCGCTTGAGGCTACGTCCTCTTGTACAGCCATGAGTTGTCAGAGAGAAGATCCCGACCCCCACCTTGCTACACCCTCCTTTCAGGCAGTTCTAGATATCAGTAAGGGCACTCCTGAACCTCCTTTTCTTCGGGCTAAACACCCCCAGCTCTCTCAGCTGCTCCTCATAGGACTTGTGCTCCAGACCCTTCACCAGTCCCATTGCCCTTCTCTGGACTCATTCCAGCACCTCAATGTCCTTCCTGAATTGAGGGGTCCAGAACTGGACACAGCGTTCGAGTTGTGGCCTCACCAGTGCTGAGTACAGGAAAAGAATCATTGACTTTGAAGACATTCCTTGTTGTCAGTGAGAGAAAACACTCCTATCCCCAAGCCTCTTGTAATATACTCCCGTATCTTCATCCAGATCAGCTTTTAAAAGAAACTACAGTTTTTGTTGCCTACAAAGAGTATATCGAACCATTTATATGTAAGCAAAGGTGTGTTATGTTCGCTTCTATATTATTGATATATTACCCCCGGAGCTATTATGGTCCTTCACAGTCAAGTTCAGTTATACTTGTTAAAATTCAAGGAAATGGAAATTGCTACAGGTGGAAAAAAAGGAGATTTGTTTGCTTAACATTAGCAGGAACATCTGTACAGGAACAGATTCCCTGCTTCGGGAACAGATCAGGCTGTTCAGACACTGCTTCTCTTTGGGAACCGCACCGCGCAGTGGGAGCGTGTGTGCTACAGAGCCCCATGAGGCTGGGGCTACTTTTAGCTCTGCCAGAACACCCTCTTAACTGGGCAGATGCGGAAGTATGGGCCAGACCAAAGCAGCTGGGCCACACTCCCTGGTGAGTGTGTACCAGCGGGCTGTGTGCCAGTAAGAAAGCACAATCCAGGAGAACACACAGTGTCCTTAGGCAGGATCATACAGACCTGTCTCTGCCATAAACATGTTTGGCTGCAGGAATTGGCTCGGGAGGCAAATGAGTAGGGTAAGTCCTATGATTCCCAAGGCGTGGGCGTTTCCACTAAAACAAATGAGGTATCACCATGGGTGTGCCCTGGCTTCTGCCTGGCGTTGGGATGAGTCTAACATGGCTCTGTTGGCAACATCCCAGACTACAGGACAGAGCAGGTAGGTGTAGTCAGGAACATTTGCTGTTAGTGCTTATAAGTCCCCACTGCCTTCACTACCTTTTTTCACACTAGTACCTGATAAATTAGATTACATTACAGAGGCTGGCATCTCTCTTCTGAAGGAAATTTCCTTCTCGTTTTCTTTTCTTCCTTGACAATATTTCACAACTGGTTGAATAACTCCAAAGCCACAAAGCATCTGTCCAGGCTGTACTGTGGTCTGACAGGGACAGGACTTAACCGAGATTGAAGCAGCTGTCAGGTCTTTTAAGGTGTTCAGTAGCATCTAAAGCTATTTCGTAGCCCTGCCCTTATGAGTCTTTAGAATGCCTTCATGAAGCATTGCTAGATTATGAACACAGGTGTTAGTACTGAAGACAACTGTCTTGAGGACAGACTGCTTTTCAAGGAGCCACAGAAACACAAAACAAGACTACAAAAGATAAAATAGATGGTGACCTCTTTCCAGTTTCTACTGTCTTTAAGCTGGTTTTCCTGTTCAGGACCTCTCCAGGAAATACAAATCAATGATGCATGAATGATAAAGGTTAACGTGCCATTTAAAGCCAAACTTATTGAGGCCAATTTATTTATTTGTTTATAAGAGGCTCAGGAAAAGCAAAATGACAGCAAAGCTAGGGAACTGTAAGTTCAGAAAAACAGAAAAAGACAGAAAAGCAATGGAAACTGGACAACAGCATAGGAGTTGATATCTTGAAAATACTTAAAGCATTACATTATGCTGCTCTTCACAGAGGTACAGCAAGTGTACTTCACCCTTTTTATCACACTAACTTTGCAGAACAGTATTTTTCCTTTAAAGAGGGAGTTAAAACAACAGTTACTGTAAGCAACAATAGGGTTTAATGCATATAACAGCAACTGGCTGACTGTGATGTGATGGAAATCCCATTCCAGGTATACAGCTATTAATTTCCGTTTGGTTATGAGGTACATCTCACAGTTTTCCAGAAAAATAAGTCTTCCTTACCCTGCCACAGCCTCTGCTGGAATGGCAGAAGCAGAGCTAAAGGCAGGACATGGTAGCAGAGAAGCAACCCCAGAGTTAGATGCTGAGCTGTGGTAACATCTCCAGTCAGCCAGGCACAGAGAGGGACATCAGTGGAAGCAGAATAATGATGACCTAGTTTTCTCCCTCATTACATCTCCTCCAAGACACCCTCCACAGTGACCAAAAAGCAATACCAATGGAGAAAGCGCCCTCACTAGAGGAGATTGCAGTGTACACAGTATAGCTGTATGACAGTTGCCACTTCTTGCCCCCATGTTGAAATAATTTCAAAAACTGTGACTGGAATTCCTTGAAGCAATTGAGCAAATGTCAGCTACTGCAATAAAGGGGCTTCAGGCCACAGCTGCATCACTGTTTTCATCAAGTGAGCCCCAGTGGCTCTTTGGCACTGTGTGCTGTGTTACAATGCCACATGAAAGCCTGAGTCCCTCACATTCAGAATTGGCAGCACTGGCCTCACGAATTCATGTTCTCCTTTTCCCACTTTCATAAATGCAGTTGTAGGGTTTTTTGCTTTTCTTGCCAGAAGGCAAGGGAGAAAGAAATAGAGGAATGGGAAAGGAGCTTCCAAGCCCAAACCACTGAAGGAGACAGACTTAGTTTCATTGGAAGAGTGATGAGGAAGAGGAAGAAGCGTGTTACTGCACAACTCAGGGAGCTCCACTGAAGACAGCCTGTCTCAGGCACATTTCCCTCCTTCATTTTGATGGTCTCATATAGGCATCTCAACATCTTCTGTTCATTCAAGACTATCCCCATGTATTACATGAAGTAAATACAGGATGATTAGCTAGCAAATGGAATATTCCAAGTACTGCAACAATGAGCTCAGAGAAGACTTGAATATGTTGCATCTGCTGAACTTTCTTTAGCTCTTGAGGCTCTATTTTTGTGCTCAGTATTGCAACTGAACTTCACAAATCATGACAGCACACTAAACAGGCTCAAATGTGTGATTTTTAACAGCTGAAGATGAAGAATTAGCATTTTAAATAGCTCTTATTAAGTATCTCTTATGGCACTAGAGATTAAATCCCCACACTTCCCAAATGCAAGCTCAGGCCAACTCCTCAGTGGTTTTTTGCATGCATCTGCGAGCATAGAGAAGCATTAAGCCATGAGGTATTTCATAGGCAACAGTTCTGCTGCTGTACGTGTCCCACTGCAAACTGTTTGTTCCCCAAGAGGAGATTGCAGCCCAACAGGCAGCAATTCTTGCATTTCAGAAGTATCACTAGAAATTTAAGGTTAATATAGCAGCTAGTCCATAAAACCTAAAAGCCATATGCACATTTCAGAGATTATAATTTTCAGCTGAAAAATATGACCTGCCTGGAAGTAAGTGGACATTTACTCAAAAATTTCAAGCTTAAAATTCGCAGAGCAGCTTTATTAGAACCAGTATAATCAAAAGAACTTATACAGGAACAGGGTAGAGAAGGAGGAAGAGAAGATTTACAAAATTCCCCTGAAAGTCCCCTGATAGTTTCATTTCCGTCTAATCAGCAACTTGTCTGCATTGAACTAGCCCTGAAAGTCTAAAGGAATTGATTTATATTGTAGCATTTTTTCAGTGTTCATACTGAAAAGCATTTTTAAAGTATTGTTATTAAAATTGTGCCCTGTAGCTCTTGTATTACATCTTTGCCTTCTGCATCTTATGTGCTAGTCTGAGACTTGGTACCCAACAGCACTAAAGGCACACAAGAGGCATTGAAAACAAAATTAATGTAATTCATGCTATTACTCTTTTAAAAATTGGGGTAATCCCAAACCTAACCCCTCCCCAGCCTAGACCAAGAAAGTATTCTTGCCAAATTAGCTTCGGTGTTTTACCAAATTTATTTTGTTTGGTGCTTGACTTGATGGTGAAAGAAGGAGAACAGGGAGCAGGGTTTACTGGCACTACCTTTTGTGAAAACGGCCGTCTGTCACAGAGACTAGTTTTGCATGATAGTTGTGGTAAATCCAATCTTAATTGTCTACTCTCACCAAAGCAGTAGTTGGGGGACTGCAGCTCAAGAGGACAAAGCAACCAGCCCAGGAACCTTGGTCTCATCAGAGGGAAACAAGAAACCAAAGACATCANCAAATAAGGGCACCTGGTGTAATAGCTATTAATGCATTATGTGGCCATTTTTCCTGCTTCATAAAGGGTTTTGTGCTTTGACAGATGCTCAGATGAACTAACTTAGAGACTGCAGAAGTTGTCTTTGAAAACTATGGACAGTATCCACTAGTTTAAAATGTTGCCCTAAAATCCAGTTTCACTCTAATGACACATACCACTGCAGTGTGAGAATGGGTCCTGCTTTCATCATCAGAGGATCCT
>VYZR01027025.1:3394-18439 GCA_013400675.1 Oxylabes madagascariensis
AGCTCTTCTTTCCTAAGAACATAGTCAAGATAAGGTGCTTTAATTTTGGACTGAGGGGAATTTTCCAAGGTCAGACCCAGCCTAAGAAGACAGGGCAGACCTTGCTAAAGTAACCTTGCAGTAAAGTATCCAGCACTTGGCTGTGTTTCCAGTTTGGCATATCTGATATATCCAACATTGTATTTTTTTAGCAGCAAAGAATTAGTCTTTGTAATCTGTTGTCGTGTTACTGCAAAAACATTTCAGCAGTTAACTCTCCACATAGCACAAAGCTTGTAAAAAGAGACCTAAATTCTACATGTAACTGAAATTTGCTGTGGACACCTATGTACCTATGACAAGCCTCTGAAACAGGGAGCAGTATGTCCCGGGTGTTTCATGATCTTGGTGATGCAATTTGCATTTGGAATAATCATGTCTAACACACAGTGCTCTGGAATTGCTATGCCTACACAGCTGTTACAACATTGCTGCTTTGCATTCTTGGGAGATTCCACGGTTTGTTGCCTTATCCTTCTGTTTTTTTCCATGCTTGCTCACTGTGAATACTCCAGTACAGGAAGTAGTGGAGTATTTTCTATGATTTCTCTCATTTCATCACAACTTTTGAAGTGAGTTTTGTTTTTAAAGGACTATTGATCATCAGGCAAGAATCACTGAAGACCACTGAGAGGTTCCTGGGGCTATTAGCATACCTTTAGGGACAGGGACATGTGCAGAGCTGGAGCTGAGAAGGGAACTGACTAAGAATTAATTCATGAAATGGTGAGGCTCAGTAGTGATGCAGAACACATACAGCCAGCAATTTCAAAAGGTTTGGGAATATTAACTTTCAAGAGCCTTAAATGCAGAAATTGCTCCACAACTGTAAGAAAGGAACACGTCATAAGAGTTTATCTTGGTTTGCTGAAATATACTCATCCATTTTCATCTGTAGAGTCACCATTCTCACTTGGTAACCATTTCTGCAGAGAGAAATCCACAGNATTGCAGAAATCTGCCTCATGAAAATTATTTTCTCTGTAGAAAGAATTTCTGTAGATTCTTTCACAGCAAAGTAAACAGAAACACTGAGAAATCTTGAGAAGTAAACAAAGTAGTGATGGTAAACTCCTCTATCCAACAGAAAGACTACAGTCAGTGATGCCCCTCAATTAAGTTGTGAAATGAGTGCAGATTTTTGAACAAAATGCCTGCCCTTTTGGGGCAGAAGTAGGGAAATTTGTATATATGAAGGTTTTTAATATATCACACCAGGAATTTTATTGACTTCTGCAAAGCTTTTAATATAATCAAAGCTAGGAAAATCATTTCAGAAAGTATAAGTTAGTTAGGGCAAGAGAACAGCACAAAATATTCTTTGGATCTGCAGAAACACACTACCCCTTTGGGCAGGTGAATAAGTTTATGGGGTCCCACAAAACCACATTTTATTTGCTGTTTTGCAGTGTGGAACGTGGAAGAACAAACCTGTACCTGCAAACTGCTACCTCAGTAGACACACCATTAGTGAGTGGGTTTTATCTCTGAAAAAAATGACATATTTAGATTTATTTGCTGTCTGTCTCCTGCAAAAGCTGTTTCTAAAGGATCATGACCATTTTCCTCCATTCTCTCTCCTCTTAATCATGCTAAATTTAACTTTTTTTTTTTCCATTTCTCCATAATTTTATCACTTTGTTGTGTACAGAGAATCAGTAAATATGCTACCCCTTGATTTCCTTTCCTTTTTGCATAGATTGGACAGGTGTTCATCCAGTGTAGGTACCCGTGGCCGTGGTTGCTGCAACATAGCATGGATGAGAAAGATAAAAAGGAACAGGTAGTCATTACCAAAGAAATGGCCTCTGTGCCAAAAATAATAAAACATAGCTCTTTCCTTAATTGCATAATACCCTTGCCAAAATAGGGAACTATGTTTGCCTGAAGATTTCTTTTTTAATACCTGTGGGTCAGTATAAAGTCATCTGTTAAATAACTAGGATTCTGCTGTCACTAAAGATATAAAATACTAAGAATCTCTGTAGTTATTAAGATATTTGTGTAGTCATAATTGGGTGATTTGTAACAACTCAGTCCAAAGCTGAAGGTATAATAAAAATAAGTCAGAATATTTATTCTGTGCTTTTCTTTGATCCTGTATCTGCTGTTACAATTAACTTACCTTCTACTTGTTGGGCCACACAATGTTGCCCTGTTAGATATGCATGTCTGCGATGGAAATGGTAGAATGGGAGAGAAGGGTAACCATGATGAAAGGCTGTTCAGTAGACTTCATCTAAAAGTTGTTTTACATAAATGGGACTGAGGTCTTGTACCTTCGGGTACTTCAGTGTTCAACTGCAAAGTTGGTATCGAAAATCAATGATTTAAAACAATTTTTGTATCTTGAAGATTCTGAGGCTCAGCTGTTCCTTTTCCTCATGATTATATAACAAATTTTCTTTTTTTTATCTCAGTGAGAAAAGAAAAATGCTGCATGGATGTCCAGATGTAGAAGTCTGCTGTGCAAAAGAATTGGATCAGGACTAATCACCACGGGCTCCTTTTATTGTCTGTGGGGGGGGGAAGTGGAGAAAGAAAAAACACTGTAAGGCATGATTCATACCATCCTAATGTAGGCATCTAAAATAGGTCAGGTTCATTGAGCTCTAAAATGTCTGTTTTTCTCTATGGACAGAGGCATGATCACCCGGGGGAATCACTAGCTTAGATGTGGATATCTATGTTATCAAGTAAGGTGAGATGATTTCCACCTCATGTAACTTCTGTGACCAAAAATAAGTATCTATAAAGAAAGAAACATTGCCTCTATTAAAAAGGGCTTCTAATGGAATGATATGCGTGAATGCTCTTGTTCCACATTCCCTACAATGACCTAGATCCTACGGAACTTAAAGATTGAATTCTCATCTCAGAGGAAAGCATGTTGTAATACTGCATTATCCTTCACTCTGACTTGTGAAAGTGATTCCTCACTCAACTTAAAACACATGCCAAGAAGTACATAGCAATGATCTAATTAAAGATGTGCACACAGAATTCAGAGCTGATTATTATGTGTATTGCAATTACTGCATGGAGCAGTACATCAATATATTAGCGTATATACACATATGTGTGTGTATATACATGCTAATAGAACACTTAAAAGACAATTATAGATAATGGATGTAATTTCATACATTAATAAATGCAGTATGTTGGTATGCAAACTAAATATATCTATGAAAATGTAGGGATAAAGACAACAAGAATATATCCTTATTTTATTCTGAATTTCTGAAACACTATTTAGCACAACAGAAATCTTAGTGCTGACATAGTTCCATCACTAATTGGGAAAAAGAAAAAGCATTCATTGAATATTTCTGTTTTGCATTTAGAAAGAAAAGCAGTGTCTGCATTGCCAAACTATCATCTATTCTGACATTTTCCAAAGCAGATGGTAAAGAACATCTATTAATTTTCTTTTAATTGGCAGGTCCACGTAACTTGATTGAAAGATTTTAAAAACAATTTGTACTGCTCTGCATTGGCAAAAAGCTTTGGCATACTGGAGAAGTCCAAGAGGCCTGGAAAAATTTAAAGCCGCATTGATATTTCAACAACGTAAACAGGATGACCACGGTAACTCTAGATGAGTTAACTTGACCTTGGTTCCGTGTGAAAGAATGGAACAGCTGATATGGGACTCTGTCCATAAGGAAATAGAACATGGTAACATAATTACTGCCAGTCAACATGACTTTATGTAAAACAGGTTAAGTTAAACAAACTGCATAGTACTTTTATGAGATAAGAATTTTGATTATTTGATTTGTTTAATAAAGGTAACTGTGTTGACAAAACAATGCCTTTCAGACTTCTGTTAAGCACTGATACCACATGACACTCTGATTAAATGTTACACCAGAACAAAACCAAGACAACATATAATAAATGAGACTAAACTGTAGAACTCAGAATTTCAATGTGCATTTGTTAACTAAAATTTACCAAGCATCACCAGTGTGCAGTTACAAAGAATCTTCCATGCTTTAGACTGTTATTCAATCAGTTAACCTCTGAGGTGACAAAAAAACAAAAGAGGCATAAACTGTAATAACATCTCTAAATTCTGCAAATGGCAGGAAGATAGAAATTATGAGGACAGATTACAAACAGGAAGTGATTTAGGCAACTGTAGCTAAGTAGAAATTATATGGGTGTATATATTGCCAATTAAAAGCTGTTTTGGAAGGAGAATATAGAGATTACACTTTCAGGAGTGAGTGTAGTGGGTCTAAAAAAACAGGTAGGCAATGGTTGATGGTGAATTTTTTAGTGCAAAAGAGCACTAAGTTGGTTAATGTGATCCATGGTTTTACACTGGAAGGGGTGAGAATGGTCTTCTTATGGCTGTGGTAGTCAGATCAAATTAAGCTCTCTATGGAGAAAGACAGAAGCAATGAAAGCTACCACCCTACAAACACATATTACTCTGTTTTGGACTATACAAACCAGGCAGTTTCCCTGGAATGTATTGCAAACACAGCAGATGAAGAAATAAGTCAGCAGGGGTTATGTACATCTGCATAAATAAGGCACAAGAAGAACAGCAGGGAGCTTTTCCTTGTTGTGTTTGGGGAAACCAGACTTTGGCTGCATTATTTGTAAATAAAATTGCACAACTTTGCTAGCGCTTGTGGTGTTTTTGTTTTGGATTTTTTTGATTTCAGTAAGTACAAAACAAGTCTCAGAGTGATACAAGAAGCTTGAGGCTGTGATGAAATTTTCAAGATTTTTACTGGGAAACCTATCCTGACTGGGTTCTGCTTATTTTCCTGTACTCTGGTCCCCAGGGATTTGCTGTGTAAGAGTTGGAATTCTTTCCTGGTCCCTCCCTGGGCAGTCGTCACTGGCATGGAAGGACAGAGCTGTCTGTGGCACACACATACACACACGTACACCATCCACAGTTACCCTGCTTCCTCCAGTCTCTCTTTTCCAGGAACACCAGAGAAAGACACTAATTTTCCACTCCTTCTTTTCCTTCCTGGCACATTTTTAAAGGGAAAGACGATAAAGACAGACTCTCTGCAGGTCTCACCTCACTCTTGTAGTTCGGAAAGGAGAGAGCATTTATGAGAGAAGTTTGATGGGGATTTGAGAAGCTATATGAGATTGCATGCAGCCAGCCAAGGGACCCTGATCTCTTAGTTCTCTCCAGTCTCCAAGGCCAGGGTTTCAGATGGAAACCATGGAGCAGGAAAAGGGGACACTCAATATTTAAATGTCACTTCTGTATGGAGTCAAACCTGAAGTGTGAAGAAACTGCTTAGGATTTGGTAAAATGGTAGAGCTCAGTAGGCTGCTGAAGGGAATCAGAGGTGAAGCTGCAGAGAAAAAAAAGTTGGGAGAGGTGAAGCTGAAGAGAAAAAAAATTGGGGAGATGCATATCTCTTGGTATTAGTCAGTGTCTGTGGATAAGACAGAAATAATGGCTGATAATGTGATGGGGAATCAGACTGGTGCATCAGGTCATGTGAGGGAGCAGCCCTCACGCTGCCCTGCAGCACAGGCATATACCCCACGCACCTCGGGGTGCAAAGTACCTTTGGTGACTCACTGCCTTACAGTCCTGCAGCCTTTTCTCTCTGATCTGACACATAACCCTCTAATATATCGGTGCATGGAACAGAAGAGCCTACAGCAAAAATAAATACAATGTGGGCCAAATGGAGAAAAGTCAGGCAGGAGCAAATGTACAAATCTCATTGTTAAGGCATGAGATTTGACAGATTGGGAACCGAGAGGCAAATCTGGGGCAGGACTGATATTGGTGCTGGGAGAGTGCAGGAGTCAAAAAATCACCTAATCTAATCTAATCTAATCTAATCTAATCTAATCTAATCTAATCATTGCTGATATTCATATGGAATGTGAAGATCAATAAAGATGAAAATGGATAAAATTGATAGGTTATAAATAAAGCACTGATGAACAACATCCCTTCCCCTCAGCATCTTCACCATCAAGGATATTGTGGGCTTCTGTTTTTAATCCCTCTTCTAAATAGCCTGTAATTCTACCCTTTGTAAAACAATGACCCAACAGCTGGTGTCTTCCTTCTTTCTCTACCATCATCAACAAACCATCTGTGAGAAGAGAGAAGGAAAAAATGAAATGTCTGTATTTTGCTCTCACCGGCTTTGCTCTCTGGCAAAACATCTGTCTCACAGCTGTCACACAGCACTTGGAGAGCAATGAGTAACCTTAAAGTACAAATGTCTTCCCGTTTCCTGATTTTCAGGAAAATTATTTGTGTTGTGCTCCATATTGTCTAAAATGTTTCCTGAAAATTTCCAATAAATTCCAAAGTGGTCACATTGTATCCAGGCAGGCAAGCAATCAAATATATTCATCTTGGCCTTGTAAAAGACGGGGTGGGGGGCGGGCAGGTGTTAGCTATTTCTCTAGAGTCCCTTTACAGTGAATGGGAAAGTTATTCTCTAATGGGAATAAGTCACACCTTTTTAAATGTATTGTTTTGAGATTGCTGACACCAAAACTATATACAACTAAATATGAGTCTTTCAAATTAGGCTGAATGCTTTTGTTAAGTGAGCAGAGCACATAATGTTGAGTCCATCAGGGTTTTATGCTACAGAAGCTCTGAAAGTGCCCTAACTGGCAAGAAGATGAAGTGTGGCATGATGAGAGGGGATGATAGCTGTCTGGACATAAACTTCCTGGTAAAAAGTTAATGCCTTAATTCTTTGAAAATTTTGAACTAGTAAAAAATTTGAACTAGTAGTTGCAACTGTAGGAACCAACACCTACATATTATGGCTACGCATTATCTCCTCCATTATTAAAATACACATTTACCAGATTCACTATGCTTAATGTTAAACTTCAGAACTACCTCAAGAAAGGATTAATAACCCTCCCTTCATTACTTTGGAGGAACTCTAGAGGCTAAAATGCATTAGTCATTGAACTTTTAGATAGCTGTGGTTAGCTGAGATGAACACCACCTCACCAAACATGCAGGGACAGCCAATCCAGCCAAGTTTACAGCATCTCTTCACTTATCCCATTACTTATTGGTATAACCCAATGGACCCTCAAGGCCTGTATAGGAAGACTTAAATATAATCAAGTTTGATCACAAGTTGTTTCTGCTGCAGAGGACATCACATCTGAAACCTCCATAACAGGCTTTAAAATTCATGCTGCTATAATAAACACAACTTACATCGTGAATATCTATTAGTAAGTGACTTGTTAAACCTGCAAAAAAGTATACAATTTATCCAAGAAAAACAATCTATAAAAAGTAGAATGAGGTTGTTGAGAGAAAATACTACTGGTGGATTGTGATGGTTTTTTCAGATACAACATCTCTTCTGGAAATGCAGAGTACAGCTGCTGTATTTCTGTTATATACCCTGGTCTACCGAGGTGGTTTAAAACCAGGTAGGAATTAAACTCCAAATAATTTGCTCCCCTTCCCCCTGTCTCTGCTCCAGTGAGAGAGGAACAAAAGAAGAGACTATGTGTTACTATGCACAATAGTAACAACAGCATTAATAACAAAAGTGTACAAGGAAAAGGTGCTTTACACGCAGAGGTGTTCACCACCTCGTCTCAGTTCTGCGTGGCTGCCGAGACAAAGACAAGATGGAAAGCACTCTCCACAGCTGGCATTCCCTGTCCCGGAGCCCAAGACAACGAAAAACAGAGATGGACAAACACCCAAAGAGCTGGATTGTCTGCATTGTGCCACTCTCTTCCTGGGCTGCTGGGCTCGGTTGTGCTCAGCAGTGTTCCGCTCAGCTCCGCTCCACTCAGGTGGGCATTGGCTGGGCTCGGGCTCGGGCTCAGCTCAGGCTCAGCTCAGGCATGGCTCAGGCTCAGCTCAGGCATGGCTCAGGCATGGCGTAGGCATGGCTCAGGCTCAGTTCAGGCTCGGCTCAGGCTCAGCTCAGGCTCAGCTCAGGCTCGGCTCAG
Source organism: Oxylabes madagascariensis (assembly GCA_013400675.1). Classification (NCBI taxonomy): domain Eukaryota; kingdom Metazoa; phylum Chordata; class Aves; order Passeriformes; family Timaliidae; genus Oxylabes; species Oxylabes madagascariensis. Next base: position 11,393 of record VYZR01027025.1, read on the forward strand.
GCCCAGCTCAGGCTCGGCTCAGGCCCAGCTCAGGCATGGCTCAGGCTCAAGCTCAGCTCAGGCCCAGCTCAGGCCCAGCTCAGGCCTGGCTTGCTGCCGCTGCTCCGCTCCCTGCGGCTGTCCCCACACCGGCGCTGCCCTCCGTGCGCTCTGCCGGGCTCAGCACTGTTCGCCTCCTGCAGCTGCGTTCTTCCCGAGGGATGGGAAAGGATGGGCGTCAACGAGAGAGGGACAAAGTCTGCAGGGCTGGTCCTGGCAACTTCCTGAGGAAGAAATGGAACAAAATGGCCCTGCTTCCATGGTGCGTTCCCCTTTTCTTCCCCCCCAAGCCACTCTCCCCAGAGAGGATGTGCATGGTATAAAACAGCAACCTAGCTCTGCCCCTTCCTCAGCACTTGCCAGAAAAACTAGGACATCTATTCAGCACTTAAAGTTTACAATGAGGGACAGAAATTAATTTACTGAAACTAATGAACTTGAGACAAAATATTGTCAGTTCCGTGAGGTCATTTTCAAATAGAAGGGAGCCTTGTCGATTGATGTGCAGTCCTCAGTCTTGCTGAAACAATTCAGAGGGAACTGAAACACGAGAATTCTGAAACACAGGAAGTTCCACATGAGGATAGGCAAGAACTTCTTTACTGTGCAGGTGACAAAGTACTGAAACAGGTTGCCCAGAGAGATTGTGGAGTGTCCTTTCCAGCAGATATTCACGAGACATGTGGACACATACTTGAGCAGCATCCTCTAGGGTACCCTGTTTGAACAGGGAGGTTGGTCTAGATGACTTCAAGTGATCCATTCCAACCTTACTCACATTGTTATTCTGTGAGTCAGTGACTGGTTTGTAAGATTTTCAGGTTTTTCCGAATATTAAAATCCAAGTGGAGGCAATGTTTAAAGTAGTATATTAATTTGACTTGTGGGTGCAGTGTGGTTACAAAGTTGAACCTGCACTTGAAAAAAGAAAATGAAAATTAATTATTTACAGAGCCTTCAAAACAGAGAAACAGGAAAACCCACTATTTTTTTTTCAACTGAAAGTAAAAAAACCTCACTAAATAAACAAGTCATTAAATGGTGTAGTAAGATTATTTCAGTATTACCTGCCTAAAGGATTGGTAATGTAAGGATGTCTCCAAATGTGCATGTTTTGGGGACTGTGATTTTTAACTTGTAAGTATTTCTTTAAATATAGCCAACATCTGTTGTTTTTAAACTTGACTGTCCTGCAAGAATAACAAGATCATTTCCCCATAGGCATTTTTCAGCAAATGTTCAATTAACAACTTTACAGCCAACCACTGACTGTATCTTTCTGATACAGAAAGACACTATCTGATCTTTCCACAATCTATAAATTGTATCTGTTTAATTTATACCAGTGTGATAGTTACAGTTTTAGAACACAGGTTGTGTTTATCCATTCCTAAACAAAGCAAAAACGTCATTTTATTAAAAAGAAGGACACCTTCTCAGGAAATAGTTGCAGAGGAGACTTCTGTAAATAAAGGCTGGCAAGGGTAACCCAAAGACCAAACTACAGTGCAGCCCAGGGATCTCTCACCAGGTTCGAGTTAGTTGGGACAGAGGTTTTTGTTAGCAAACAAACTCAAAACACTTTGTACCAAAAATGAAAGGTCCTTTCAGCTCACTGGAGAGTATAAGAAAAAGATACCCCTAGGAGGCTTCATTTCTAAGGTGTCTTTCAGGTCCTTATACAACGCCAGCTGAAGAAAGGGTTTGCTTTGCTTTGGTCACTGCAAGGTAGTGAACTGAGTCTTAGCTCACTGATCCACTTCCATACCAGCTGCCTTCAAGAAGCGACAGCAGCTCTTGCAATGTCTGCATTTGGAGTTATTAATCTTTAAAAAATCTACTTCTGTAACCTTGAAAGTTTTTACAAGTCAGTAAAGGGTCTCTCAAAAAAGAAGTGTGTAGGAATGAAGTGAGGCACCCAGAAACATTCCCTTATTGTATGGTTAAGTGCAACAGATGAAATTAAAAACATGTTCATGTGCCATGATTACCTCATTCGCTACTGTTATATATGCTGTTCCTTTGCTTAATCAGCAGTTTAACTGAAAGCACACTCTTCACTTGTATTTCATTTTGTGGTCTCACACTTTAATAATAAACATGTCACGTTCACATGAATGTTTCAAAACATTAAGTGACCATTTCATTTTGCACCCATGAGCACTCTGCAGAACAGGCAAGAATCCTTTCTTTTTCCTTTTTGTGAAATTTATTTGACAGTTTTTAATCAAGTTGTTATTATTATTAGACATGCAGATTGCCTCCAACCATGGTAGTGCTTGATACAACAAGTATCTTGGACATGCCCACTCCTCCTTCTTATGCCCCACAATCCATGAGAGAGTCTCTAGCATGGGTGGGGTGTTTAAGCCTTGATGCCCAAGAACTGGGAGGAGGTTTTATTCAATCTCTCTCACAGGCACATGAAACTGGATATATTTCTGGTGCCAAGAGTTTTGTACTCATCTTGTTGTGATGCTCAACCTTCCTGAAATTAATAGTTGCACTTAATCTGCATACCTGAAAAAACATGCTTCTGAAATTATATTTATTAAAAAAAAGATCCTTTACCTCTTCCCTCAGGACATGTGTTGCCTTTGTGCTTCCCCCATGGATATAAGCCCATCAAAATATGAAAGGCTGACATTTTTTAGTTCTTTACATGCTGAACATGCCTGCAGTGTCCATTAGTTAGGAAATGGGTGAGTTGAAGCTGCTGCTTGTCAGCCACAGCATTCACGGAACGGCAGAATTGCATTTGCCTCCCACACTGGCAATCTTCCTCAAGTTATTGCATATGTACAACATATACATTAAACAAAACAGAAGGAGGCCCACCATTAATTACCCATCTACACAGTGTCTAACACAATGGAAGCCTGAGGCTCCAGTGAGTTTCCCAGATGCTGTCCAAATAATGCAGATAGATGATAATTTTCCTTGAAAGCAGTCAGCCTACTCTGAGGGCAAGCCTTCCTTATCTTATTCACATAAAACTTCCACTGAAGGGGTACACTGAGAAAAGCAGACAAGATTTTCCTCTGTAGTGTCTCTGTTTCCCCAAACGTCTCTCTATATTCCCAGTGGTCTTGTGCATGCACAAATGAGAACAACAAATGTCCTGCAGGAGTAATAATTGCACCAAAAGTGTATCCCAGACACTAAGAGTAAGTGATGATCACAATTTTAAGTGATGATCACTCTTTATTTTGCACAGTCAAATTAGCAGATAGAAAAAGAAAAGAAAAAAAATAATAGAGAGAGGGAGAGAAAGAGAAGTTTGTTCTTTTCTCTTTTAACAGTAATAATCCTGGAGCTATTTATAGGTGTATATATCACAGAAATCCAACAAAATAGGACTGGAAGTAAACATGAGATCATCTAGACTATCACACTGCCCTGAGTCAGGACAACTGTACTTGTGGCATTCCTGAGCAGTATTTGCACAGCTTAAAATCCCTCCAGTGATAGGGACTCTATAAAAATCCCTTGACAGTCTATTCCAGAATTGCATTTCCCCTGCTGTTAGGAAAATTATCCTGATGTCAAGATAAATGATGGAGGAAGTTAGGCTACCTTCTGAAGTTGTTTTGTTTTTTTTTTAAAGGCTAGAGGAAAACCCTACTACCCAAAGCAAATGCAAAGGCCATGTGAAACAAAGGCAAATAGCCAAATGAATAGTAAGGCAGAGGGGAAAGCTGAATGACTGGAATGATTTTGCTGGGGAACAGCCTTCAACAGCATTCAGAAAAGAACAGAAAAAGTGGCTAGAGTAACCTGCCTAGGGAAAAAAAAAAAGTGAACAAATAGATTTTCAAACAGAATGCTACCTAATAAGAAACAGAATTGAAAAAGCAGAAAACAGGCAAACAAACAAGCCCTCTTCTGTTCAAGTCCTATGGTGTTTGGGCAAATGAGGCTTTGCAAATTTTCTGTAAATATTGCATCAAAGAAATATTGAATTCTACCATCCATTCTCTTCTTGGAGAGAAAAACACCCTAAAGGACTGAAGATCTTGGCTATGCATACAGGTCAGGAAAGTACATTACAAAACCTCCTCTTAAAAAGAAGCAAAAAGGGCTATATGTTCTCAGAAGCAAGAGGGGTATTGACTTCAACTATTGCTCGAAACTATTTGTCTCTGCTGCTTCACAAATACTTTTTTTTTTTTCCCCCTAGGACAGAACTGGTTATATTCTACCGGGCTTTTTTCTTTAAATAACGATATTTTCTGAATCAGTGATCAATCCAGTAAGAACGAAAAACAGCATTTCTCCCGGGGTAGAAAAAAAAAAACAAATCCGAAGGAAACAGAAGCCAACAAATCATCATCAGCAGGACAACAGGAGGCGTTTCGGGTCCCGTGCGCGGTCGCCGCTCCGCGCCCGCGGTGCCCCCGCGGTGCCGCCAGGGGGGGCAGCGCGGGCGGGGCCGGCCCGGGGCTGCCGCGGCTCCGCCATCGCCGCCGGCCGCGCACGCACAGCGAGGGGGAAAAACCGACCGAAAAACAAACCAAACCCCAGCCAAAATAAAACCCGCAACCAACAAAAATAGATGTTCCAGGAAGAAAATCCTGGTGATTGCGAAGCGCTGACGCATATCAGCCCCCGGTGCGTAATTTTCGCAGCGGCAGCGAAGGGGCGGGAGCGGGGCCGGAGCTGATGCACACCCCCCGCACGCCCCCGGCCCTTCCCAGGCTCGCCCCGGGGATTGACCAAAAGCGGCGATTTCCGCGGGAGGCGGCGGGCCGGGCTGGCCGAGGAGCCCGGCGGGCCCGGGACGTGCTGCTGCTGCTGCGGCAATAGCTGGTACCGACCCGGCCTTCTGCGGGTTCAGCTGGCACTGGAGAGCTGACCCTCCGGAGCCCGGGAACCTCCGCAGGGCTTCCCCCGAACAGCACCAGTGTATCCGCCCGCCTGGGGACGCCCGGGTCCTGAACCTGCCGCTCCAGATACAAATATTGAGGAAGAAATGATCCAAATGCAGAAAAATATCCAAGCGTTAGTAAAAAAAAATAATAATCGGTAAATAAGGCACGCTCCAGATTTTCCTCAGCTTAATCTCCTCTCCCATATGAGAAGGTACAAGGTAATGACATCAACATTATTTCTGTATATATTTCGAACAATAAAAGTATTATTTGCTTCAGGAATTACTGAATATGCACAAAGTTGCATAACTGTAACCCCTATTTATTTAACCTGGAATTCTCTGGAAAACTGTGGGTGCGATATTCACTGAAGCAAGTAACCTTTACTTAAGAAAGAAGTATTTTTAGAGTCTGTGATTTCTGAGTATCTTTCCCTCTTGTGCAAAGCCACCCATAGTTGTTTACGCAGGACTGGGGGTGGGGAAACAAATGGCAGCCCCTATTTAAGGGTAAGGGCAACTAGCATTAGTCTTGTTTCAAAGGAATAAAACCTGCTGTTAGGAGTTACTAAATGAGTAGTATCAACAAAGTCTTTTGTAAAACTATCTGGAAAGATGGCCTGTCATTCCTCCCAAATAACACAGACTTCTCAACTGGATAGTAGCACAGTCATGGTACATTAGCACTCAAAGGAGTTGAGAAAGGTTAGAGAGAAACAAGTTAATGGGAGTTCATGTCCTCTTACACTCAGGTTATGAAATGTATAACCAGAATGACACTGTATCACGAATATGCAAATAAATGTACCAGGGAATAAACTGACTTCACCTGTTTATGTAGAAGTTCAAGGACATCAAAATATAAATCACTCTGTTTTGTTGGAACAGATCACTGTAGTCTTGATAGTATAAGAAAATGTTGCTGACACAAATAATCTTTTTCTGCACCTTTTTCCCATGGCTTCACTACCATCAGCTCTGTGAACCTGGCAACAGGTAGAAGGCAACAGCCAAGCCAAACATCAAACACATCCCTTTCAACTGTTACTCCTTATCCTCATATTGAAAGATATTTCAAAATTATATTTAGAATAAGAAGAAAGGAAAAACGTATTTTTAAAGGATGTCACAAATTTTGAAATTCGACCTACTCATGCACCCAGTCTCTCAGAAAGCGTCTTTTGAGTAACTGGCTGTGACTTTCAGCAGTATTTAAATATAGCTACGTATTCACAGGGCCTCATGCTTCAATCCCCCAAATGGAGGTGGAGGGGAGAGGGACAGGGAACAAACAACAAAAAACCCCAACTGGACCCTGTGTGTGCTGGGCTTGTAGAATCAAGCTTCTAGATGTAACTAAAACCAGTTGCATGCCTCTAGAAGTAATAAATTCAATCATTCAGACAAACAGCCTTCCCAAGCAAAATTCACCAATGGCTTGAGAAGTTCATTGCTTGCAAAACAGTGTTGTTGGCCAGTGTTTAGCATCCATCCATACAGTTCAGTAATGAAAACATGGAGTTTAAATACATTTATACATAAATAAAATTATCACTCTTTTTTTCTTTTTTTCTTTTTTTTTTTTTTTTTTTTTTTTTTTTTNTTTTTTTTTTTTTTTTTTTTTTTTTTTTTTTTTTTTTTTTTTTTTTTTTTTTAGTACAGCTAAAAAACCCCAAGTACTTGCAGCATGGAAATGTGCAACCAGTAGGGCTCCATGCCAAAATAACCTGCATTTGCTGTATCTAAACTTCATTGCCAAAAGCAAGGTCTATAATTTTCTAGGCATGCCTCTGTCATTTTAGGGTGGACAGAGGTAACATTTTATGACTGATATAACTGATGGCAAATGCCCCTCACATAGATAGTATATTTTGATAAATCTGACCATTACCCAACACAGTTTATTTTTCTTGGAGGAAAAAGGAGATGGCTGAAGCCTGGTATGCTGGCAAAAGCATAGTTTAGCAGGCAGGAAAGATGCTAGCTAATATTAGAACTATTTGGTCGGTGTACTTAAATATTAGCAAAGCATTCCCAGTGAAAATCTCAAACTGGAAGGTGAATGTGGTGAAATAGAGTTGGGGTAGGGTAATATGACAGAAGAAAAGGAATGGGAGGGTAAAACAGGATCATTTTTT
>VYZR01027028.1:11017-22706 GCA_013400675.1 Oxylabes madagascariensis
CCAGAAATGAAAATGATAGATTTGAAAATGACAAAACTGAGCTAGAACCAGCTTTCTGCTCTGCCCCAACATCTAATCTATACTGTGGTCTCCATGTTAGGTGCTGCATGCTCACCAATCAGCTTTTCTGATCTTAAATACTGCTTTCAAACAGATTCCCTCACAGCTGGTTTATTTCATGGCAGTATCGTGACATAAACCAAATCTCACAACTTCCCTTTCAGGTGTAATGCACCCCTATTCACTTTCCAAATATTCCTGTAAGGATACAAGGACGTGATGTGTCTGCTGTGTTTTCCTATCTGAAAACCCTTTTTGTGTTGTCTCCCAGCTTGTAGCAGAGATTCAGCACAGCTCTCACAAATTTTGCTGTCACGTTCCTTGCCTGGCATGCACATGGGAGCTCAAGGCTTTAATTAACTCACAGAACTTAAATTGATTGCGATGTCACCTTATTTCGTTCTGCTCTGCTCTCATCCAAGCTGAGCATGCCCCATGTAATTAGAAGTTAAACTCTTACACACACCAAAACGTCAGAGTAGGCACACTGCACAGGTGGCAAGTAGATGCTTATTTTGCACCTCTCCTGAAAATAAACCTTAAAAATGGCTGCAATATTGCACTTAACATATTCAGTGAAGGCACTATTTTATTTTCAATACCTGATTAGCAATTTCACAGTGTCAAAAATAGTAGACTGAAATGAAATACACACAATATTACTATGTGATACAATTCAGTTTATGAACATGCTTTATTCTATTTATTTTCTTCTACTTAAATTCCTTGAAAGTACTTAAATGATTATTTAAATAGTTTGCTGCTTTTCTGCCAAGTGTCATATTAAGTCAGCTGCATCTCGGCAAATATGTATATCTAATGAGAATTGTGCAGCAGCCTTCCCATGCATTGCTCTAGTATTTTTTCACATGAAGGTCTGCTTAAATGACAGTTTGGATTTCCTCTATTTACTGTTTAAAGCAGTTTGTCATTAAAATTCCATTTCCTCATGTGCTTCACTGCACAGAATGATTAAATGCTTTAAGGCATTTTCCTGTAGCCACATTGATTCAGTTGATGTACAAGTATTTAAACATGAGCATCCTACATCAATAAGTAGCACAATATATCGAGCATTTTCTTTAAAATCAACTGATCTTTGAGCTTACCTTATTTTAAATAAGGTGCTTCTTAAGAGACAGAGGCTAATGCAGATAGCAGATATTTAAGATGTAATAATGATTAAAAAAAATAGGAGCCACTGGGAGTTCCATAAATAAATTTGATTCCTCTCATTTGAGGTTAAATGCTGAAGAGGAGATGTTTTCATAAGGGGAAAACACAGAACAAATCCACACAATCACTATTCAGAAATGCCTGCCAAAATCACAGGTAAATTTTGACATTTTCCATGGTTGAGTTAGATTCATAAGAAAAACTGATTTCCCTTCATTAATGCAGAAATAATATCTCCTGTGAGTAATGCTGTTTTGTCTTTCTTGCCCAACCATTTTTACAAAGGTGGGAAGAGCAAAATCACTTCATTTGCTGTTTAGATGAGAAGGAGCCTTCTGCCTGCAGAAAAAAAAAAAAAAAAAAGGGAGAGAGAGAGAGGAAAAAAAAAAGAAATTCTGAGCTTTTTAATAAGAGTCAGCCGGTTGTTTTCAGAACAGTCCAATTTTATCTTCAATAAGATTTTATTTTTTTTTGCCAATGATTTTTATGGGCTTCATGGTTTCTAGAAATTTATAATCAATAGGCTGTGTTCTCAGTGGTTTTGTGTTCCTTTCTATATTTTCTTAAAGATCTTGTTGTTTTCCATTTTCTTTTCAGTGTCCTTGCATGACCTCCCAGAGAAAGGAAGATATATCCGTCTTTTAGATCTGCCTACTCGCAGTTGTGCTGTCAATGCACATCTCGAGTTCCTCCAGCCGCAGTTTGATTTTTCCTTTCCTTGTGTTAGCTACTGAATTTTCATTTGCACTCTGGCTCTGCACAGCTTGAGTGACTTATGTATTCTTTTCCCCTGTAAGCTTTTTTTCACCTGTGCCTACTTGTATTAATTACCAGTATTGTGTTTTCATGCTCCACTTACTTGATTTTTCCCCCAGAACTTTTCCTCTTCTTTATTGTGCTATCCAGTTTCTTCCTCCTGGCATTTGTTTGCACATTTTTCACAAGCTAAAGCACTAACTACAGAGTTATTTCTTTTTCTCCATCACACCTGATATGTTGTTGATCTTTTTATTTTGTTTTTAAAATCTCTGTCCTTATGGACTTTTCCTATATTTGGTCTTCTTATATATTCCTATATATGTCTTTTCCTATATTTGGTTTTATTAGGGATAGCAAACAGACCACAATCTACATTTCAGTCCTTAAAAAGCTGCTTACCATAAATAGTACATTATAACTGCTAGCAATAAAATTGTTGCTTCCAGCATCTTGAGACAGCTATTTAAGGTTGCTTTGCAGAATCCTATTTCCAAGATGTTTCAGATTAATGTGTTGGAGGACTACTGCCTCCCCTATCACCAAAATCTACATGCCAATGGAACGAGTTACTTCCTGGGTTCCAGGTCTGGAATACTCTCATAGTGAAGAATTCTTTCCTAATATCCAATGTAAACATACCCTCTCCAATATAAACCAGCCTTCTTCCAGTTTAAAGCCATTTCCCCTTGTCCTATCACTACATTCCTTGTAAAAGGTCCTTCTTGTAGCACCTTTCAGTACTGGAAGGTGTAGTAAGGTCTCCCCAGAGCCTTCTTTTCTCCAGGCTGAACAGTCCCAGCACTCTCAGACTGTCTACAGAGAGAGGAGCTCTATAGGAGAGGTGTTCCATCCTCTGATCATCTTTGCCGCCTCTTCTAGACTTGTTCCAACAGGTTCACAACTTTCTTGTGCTGGGGATCCCAGAGCTGATGCAGCCCTGCAGGTGGGGTCTCACTGGGGCAGAGCAGAGGGACAGAATCCCCTCCCTCCCCTGCTGCCCACGCTGCTTTGGGTGCAGCCCAGGACACGTTTGGCTTTCTGGGCTGCAAGGGTTGTTGAGTTGCTCATCCACCAACGCTCTCAAGTCCTTCGGCCCAGGGCTGCTCTCAAGCCATTCTCTGCCCAGCCTTTTTCTGTGCTTGGGATTGCCCCAAACCAGATGCAGAACCTTGCACTTGGCCTTGTTGAAGTCCAGAACATTTGCACAGACCCAGATTTGTCATTGGTGTCCTATTGGACATCAAGCCATTGACCTCAAATCTTTGAGTACATCCAGTTCCAGCCAATTCTTTATCCACCAAGTGGTTCATCCATCAGATCCATGTCTCTCCAGTTTAGAGACAAGGCTTTCATGCAGGACAGTGTCAAATGCTATAGAAGGAACTATCATAAATACATATTTTTATATTATCTCTGATTATAAAGAGACAATGTAGACCACCAGAGTTGAAAACTTCTAGGAAATTATCAGGGTATTAATGTTATGCAAACAGTTTATTAAATATCACAAATACAAAGTAACTGCAAGGATAAACACAATGATGTGTAATGACAGAGTATTGTGGCATTTGATATCTCACTATGTCTCATTATCACTAAATAGGCCATTAAGAGAGAACAGGGACTGCTCTGCCAGGTGGCTCCAAAGCTGGCAGATGTGTTTTATTTAATAAGTAGGAAAAACTTTTGCTACTCAGAAAATTACAAAGGCAAAAAGGAGGGTTTTGTCACTAGAAGTGAGATATTTCTGTATTACAGTGTCCCGTAAAGGCAAAGAAGAAAGAAAGTACTTGATGTAAAGCAGAGGTACTTGGGTTTTGGCTGCAGGGCATAAATGTGAGCTAGTCGTGGGTGACAGTGTACTGAAAGAATCATCAGAAATGTTGAAACAGGAGAGGGAGAACAGCAGACAGAGGAGGTGGGGAAAAGAGACTGAAGTCTCTTATCAGAGGAAGAGTAAAAAGTGAAGCTATGGAGGGGAATTAACGTTATACCACCTTTCAAGCCCAGAAATGTTGCTTAGTGCCTTCGATGCCTTCACCTTTATAATTCTAGGGCACTTCTAGCTGCAGTTCTGTAACCTGCCTTTGCCTTGCAGCCCTGCAGTGTTTTGCCCAGCCCTCTGCGGCAGAGATTGTCCCTTGTTGCTCTCATGATGTAATTCTCATCTTAACATTCACAAGGCCTTGTTCCTCCTCCCAACCCTGACAGCACTGCCATTGTTGGTTCTCTTGAGAAACAGATTTCTTCCAGAATCAAAGAATTATTTTCTCTGTCCTTTCCCTGTCCTTTGGTTGTAGCCTTTGAGTTATGCTATGGGGACCCAAAAATACACAAATGCAATAATGCAACTTTTCAATGGTGTAGTCTGCAGCAGCAGCCCCAGGTGAAAGCATGCTCCAGCCAGCAGTAAGAGCAGCAGAAACACCAGTTGGAGGGTTGAGTGGATCCTGATGAAGATTATAGAGTTATATGGAAAAGGGTGGATGAGGTTTGACTGTGTGATGGAGAGGAGACAATGGAAGATGCTTTTTGACGATACCAATTGCTTCTCTTCCCAGATTGTCATTGGGGAGAGTTTTGGTTTTTTCTTGCTTTTTTTTCTGTCTCCCCTTAGTTTTCATTTTTTCTTGAAACTGGCCTTACTATAGAATTGCTGTAAGCCATCATCTAAACACCCTACTAATAAATTTTTGTACATGTAAGCCTATCTCACAACACAAGGCCAGCATATGTCTAAAGCTTTTCAAAAGTACACAGCATTGCCGTATTTTTAAATACAAACCCCAGACGTTTCAAACTACCATTTAAAGTCTCTCTGAACAGGAACATATTCTGGCAGGATAAGCAAAAGCATCTTTCAGTGTTCCTTCAAATCTGAAGGATTTAGCAACCTTAGTTTGCATACAAATTATTTGAACGGGTACAGACTTCTAGGAAACCTGAGACTGGGAATGGTGGGGAAGATGGATTAGGGTAAATGGACAGGTAAATAATGGGAAAGGAAAGGTCTCTGAAAAAGCCAGAATCTAGCAGATGTAATCGCCTGTGAAACAAGATGCAGCATCACTAATGGAAATGCTTATGAATAAGGAGCAAACACCGGGAGGAAAGCTGCCTTCAGGAGGTTTTGCAGCTTCTGCTCAATAACCCGCTTGAGAAATGCAGAGTATATGGCACGAAACTGGAGCTAGGTTGCCCCTGACATCTCAGATGAAACTAGGAGCGTGTTAATGATGACAGGTTGATGGCTGGATGATGAGAGAATGTGGAGCCCTGCCCCACCTCTACCTGGAGGCTGCTCGCTGTGAAGTGGTGAAGGAAATAACAAGTTCTAGAAGATTTCTCTTAAGTTTTCTCTAATTGTACTTTTCTTCCAGACTTGTTAGACCCTGTCTGAGGAGCATGTCAAGAGGTAGGTGCCCACAGGTGTCAGAAAAGACATGCTGGAGTCCTTGACTTTAGAAAGCTGATAGTTCCCTCAGAGGAGGAAAAGTCTCCTGACAAAAGCACTGAGTAGAGGAGCAGGAAATCTCTGGGATCATCCAGCCACTTCCTACACAAGGGATACTGTCCTGGACAGCAGCTACTGCTGTTATTGATTCCAAGCCAGCCTACAACCTGCAGTGGGTGACATTTTGAAAGTGCAACTTATGGCAATTGGTCTGGCTATTGTACACCAAACAACGATACAGGCTCTGAGATCTTTCAGAAGGCCAAAAAAATGACTCTTTATTTTTGAGATGTGTCTCTCTTTTATACCATTTTACACAGACTAATTTGATTGGTGAAACTAAGGCAAACCCCTTCAATCACATTGGTTAAAACAGATGGTCATCAAGAAACCTCTCCTGTGAGAAAGAATGGATAAATATAGGTACAGTTAGAAAAACATTTCTCTTGTTTACAGAAAATCGCCTGGGAAAAGAATTTCTAGAAACCAAAACATCTCAGGTTTAAAAATCAGGGCTACAGTCTGGCTGAAGATGCCAAAGAGTGACGGCCAGGTCTACGTCCATGCTTGGACAGGAAGGCCAAGGTGTTTGACAAGGTGCACTTTGGGGCTGTTTAGCTTCTATATGAATTTCACCTTGTGCTTCCCTCCCTTGCTGCTATCTTGGGAGCTGCTGTCTTGTCAGTAGAATGAAATCAAGACCTGGCACATTTCTCGTGCTTATGCAGATCTGTTTTCAGTCACAGCATTTAAAATATCTTCCATAGCAAAACATTACTGTGTCACTTACTGAAATAATTCGGGTTTAAACATGAATTCAACAACATAATTCATTCTTTATTCAGCAATGTGTGTCTAGGATAAACCACTATATATAAAGAAGCTTGTAAAATTTTCTTCTTTTTCAGCCATTTCTATGAGGCAGGCCAGACTTCCACTGCCTTACTGAAGAGGGAAACATCAATGGTCTTTCTGAAGTTCTTCCTACTTCCACTTTCTAATTCTCTTCTTCAGCTCTCATAGGTTTAAAAGTAACCCCAGAGCTGAGGTCATGGTACATATTCTGAATTTTCATAATTTCTCCTAAAATCAAAGTGTCTTGTTTTGGTATGAGTCTCTTGCTAGTCAAGAAAGTAGGTTTTTAAGAAAATAATGGAAAACTTTCCTCCCTTTGGAACTTTGCAAACACTGTTTTCTATTATTCACTTTAACCAAAATTACATTAAACTGCCAGTGTTGACAGAAGTCTCACAATTTTCTTTATAAGAATAAGATATGTGGAAGAGAAAAAAAAAAAATTCCCATTATGCAGTTGAAGGGCAAAATGTGAAAAACTTGGCAAATGCTGAACAGTTTCATAAAATTATTGAATAACTGCTGGAAAACAGGTCTGAAAAACAAAAGTAAATATGTGCAATCATGTAAGATAGAGATCCATAAAATGAAAATTAAGTATATATGCATTAGTTCCATCACATGAAAAGCAATTCTGGTAATAACATTACGCAGAACCATCAAACTTCATTACAATGACAGAAAATTGTATATCAAGGCACACTGTTAGCAGTGGAGAAATAATGCATTTTACAGCAAAAAATGCAATTTAAAATGTTTTCTTCTCTTTAATTAAAGCACGTGTCAGAAGATCTTAATGTGACTTTTACTGGGCATCCCTTAGAATCCTTTCCCTGTTATAAACTCCAGCAGCAGTTGGTGAAAGCTGATAGTCCAATGCACCTATTAGCTTTTTTACCAGCCAGCATGGTCATTCCCAATCGCTTTTTTGACAATGAGTTAAAGGACTGCTGTAGAAGAACAATAAATTTGTGTCTCGTATCTGGGACTGCCTGCTCATAATCTGACTTTCTGACATTATTGAGTTGCTGCTTTTGTCTGTGCAGCACCTGTACCACAGACAAATGGAGAAAAACTTGTCCTGGCTCTAATGCTGGATTTATTCTTCCTAGGTGTATATAAAGCATAGGAATGGAAAGCACTACCCATATTCAAAGAAAGAGCTCGAAATAAAATTTCATATCTTAATATGAACCTTGTTTATCTCAGTGTAACTGCTCTGATGACAATGAAATTCATGTGGAAGTATAGACAACAGTGTTAATTTACACTGTAAAAAACAAATTTTGTTTTTCCCTGTTGTTTCTATGAACAATTTCAGGCTTTTTTTTTGATGGCAGTTCCACTGCATATGACCAGATGGGATTCCAGTTGTGATTTGTCAATACACTTTTGGATTTTTCAGCTACTTTAAAATGAGAAATTGAGTGCTTAATTTAGTGCTTCTATTTTCATAGGAGAGTGAATAAAGATAATAATTTTTACCTGACCCCTTTGGGGCTGACACTAAACTCATTGGACCATAGAACTAACACAGGATTTGAGGTGTAGCCTCAGCTGTGCCAAGTACAGGAGAACAATCACTGCCCTGGTCCTGCTGGCCACGATTTCTGTGTGGATGCTGTTGGCCCTCCTGGCCATGTGGGCACACTCTGGCTCACGTTCAGCTGCTGTTGACCACCATTCCCTGGTCCTTTTCCACTTGGCCACTTTCCAGCCACTCTTCCCCAGCCTGTAGCACTGCAGGGGTTGTTGTGACCCAAGGGCCTTGTTGAACCTCATACAATTGGCCTCAGCATCAGCCCAGCCTGTCCTGATCCCTCTGCAGAGCCTTCCTGCCCTCCTGCAGATCAACACTCCTGCCCAGTTTGGTGTGTGAACTGAATGAGAGTGCACTTGATCCCCTCATCCAGATCACTGATAAAGACATTAATCAGGACTGGCCCCAACACTGATCCAGGGAGAGCAGCACTGGTGAGCCACATCCAGCTGGGCGTAGCTCCACTCACCACCACTCTCTGGGCCCGGCCATCCAAACAGTTTTTAACCCAGTGAAGAGTGCACCAGTCCAAGCCATGGGCTGACAGCTCCTCCAAGAGAATTCTATGGGAGACAGTATCAGAGACTTTACTGAAGTCTGGATAAAGGTGAGCCCTTGGCAGGTAAGGCAGGTAGGATGATAAAATTCATACATGCTACACAAAATTAGAGCGTCTGAAAGAATCATTTCTGCATTCTGCATTCTGCATTTTTGAACCTCTGACTTAAGCCAGCTGACAAATGTGTTAATCCAGAACACTTTAGTAAGGAGTAGGTTTTGGCAACATTGCTTCTGATAGATACTGTTTTTTAAAATTTCTTTACATTCATTCAGTAGGTTGAAAAGCAGTAAATCACAGAAGCCCAGATGACATTCCTAAAAGTTATCAGCTCTCTGCATGCCAACTTCTTACTGCATCCTCCAGGCTTTACATCTAAAGATATCAGTGAAAAGAAAATCTCACGGAGGGAGAGTACATATTCCTCACGTTTCCAGCTCTCAAAATGACATGTCAGAGGGAGTTCAGTGGAAATGCCAAGAACATATGAGAAAAATTTTCATGTGCTAAGATCTTACCTTAGTTTATTTGAATAGCTGAAATTTGAATGGTATGCCTGGAACTCAGACCCTGTTTTAGCTGGTGGGAAAAATGGAATGTCTATGATAAAACCTTTAAACCATGAGGCCAAGCCTGGAAATAGCTGCAATGAAGCCGATATTTCTTCTACAAGTGTGTATTGGTGATAAGTTAAAAGTAATTGGACACATGCCAAAGCCCAGGAATCTTTGCAAAAAATCTTTAAAACTGGCTTTGAATCATGCAGAAAATACCTCAATGTTTTGATTATTTTAGTGATATGTCATAATGTTAAAAAATTATGAAATCAGGCAATTTGTTAATTCATGCACTTGACATCCATTCAGGAATCTGAAAGGATAATTTATGCTTGAAAAGATGAAGTAATACAAACATAACTGTGAACAGAACAAGGAGTCATAACCAAAAGAAAATGAAAAAAACCCCAACAGAACTCTGGTTGCATTATTCTGTCTTGAAGAGACTAAAAAACACCTTAAAATCTTCTACTGCCAGAAAAATAGGATAAGTAATGGGAAATTTGTGACATCATTATAGTAGCAAATGGAAATGACTTCTCAGCTATCAGAAGAGTCATAACACACATCCCTTCCTAAACAACACATTTAGAAAAGGAGTGTGCTTTAGAATTATGACAATGATTTTCATGATTATCAGGTGAATTTCCTCTTAAATTAATTTTTGTCCAGGGGTGCATTCCTCAGGCCAGGGATCAAAGTTCTTCCACTTTCTTTCCAGTATTTAGATCCAGATGATCTAATCATCCTGTCTGACTTGGTGGATGCATGAACACAACTTGAATCCTACTTCCACCTAAAGGTAATAAGGAAGCATGACCTAGTGCCTTTCTGCCACGTGCTCTTTCATGTACAGGGATGTGATGTAATTCTGTATGTAAGTATTGAACAGCCAGTGGTCCCCAAACTAATTTATTCACAAGACTTTGCTGTCAAAAAGAAAATTCAAAGTAAAGAATAATTATCCTCTAATTTATAGTTTTACAGCATGTACACAAAAGAATAACTAGAATAAAAATACTAAGCACTTGTTTACTAAATAATCTTAATCTAGTCCATAAAGCAGATGCAAGATCCTATTTGCCAAAGTAAATAGAAGTTCTGGCTTGAGAAGGGAGGTTTTAATAACCAGAAAATCTCTGGTTTTGTGTTTATTTGACTTACATACATTTCACCTTCCTGAGTACTAGCACTTCTTTCCAACATCAGAATGAAGTTAAATGATTCCCCCTCATCTTGGTTTTCTTAAGTTAAAAACCTAAATCATACCAGCTTGGTGGAACTTCAGTTGAGACTTTTTACATCTATGTTTCCTCTCTTCCCTAGGGAAACTTTCATTGGTTTGCCTTTTCCAGTTGTCACCTCTAACAAGCTGTGGAATTCAGGCAGGACACTAGAACATGAGTATCAGGAAGGCTTTACAGAAATGCTCTCCTTTCTCACAAGGACAGACAAATGCTTTTCGTTAATCTTAACTGTCTCATACAAGCATCACAAGCTCTGATGAAAGACATACTTTTATATGGATATTGGAGCTGTGTGATTAGAAGAAGAGAGGAAAAACATGTTTATTTTTGGTGCAGTGTAGCAGTCAAGTCAAAGAGTTTATATGAAGAAGAAAGGACCTCTAAGGCAAAAAATATTCTGAGTTTTCCAAAGGACAGTGCAAACAAATGGCATGGAAGCAAAAACCACACAAATAAATACAGATGAAAAACGTGCCTGAACCTCAAATGGAACTATTTTAAGCACACCACTGGCTCTCAGAGATCCAGTCTTTGATGAAGCACAGGCAGACAGTAGACCTTGAACAACCAATTTTTCCCAATAGGGTAAGAGCAAAATGTTATCTGATGAGAGGATGAGATTTTTATATTTATTCACTTATAAAACAACCTATTCTAAACCTAGCAAAAAAGCAATGGTTGTAATTTTGATATGTCCTCAGACACCAGTTCAACAAAATACATAATCACAGGCTTCAGTTCAACAAAATGCATAATCACATGCCAAACTTCCCTTAACTTCAGCTGAGATTTGTCTCTATGCTTGAGAATAGATTGAAATAGCTCACTGAGGCAAAGCTTAAACTCACTGACTCTAAGAGCAAAAAGACTGTTGTTTTTGTCTACCTCTAACACATTCCCACTTAGAATATAATACTTTTGCCATCTAAAAAATACACGATCTCATGCAACACAGTTCAGATCACAATCTTCAGAAGCCCAAAGAATAGAAATAATAAGCCATATTCAGTGCTAATTATTTCCAACTTGAAATCAAATTATATCAATGAGCAAAGAGTGAATTCAGCTATCCTCCACGTTATTAAGGATTCATTCTTTTTACAAGTGTAACAACAATCCCACAAAAGTCCATCAAATTGACCACCTGCTAACAATTGCATTAGATTGCATATCTGTTTTGATTTTCTAATTTTATGGGAAGAGTTTTGGATTTAATTTGCTCTGGGTACTTATGAAAAAGGTCAGTGGTGCTGACTTTTATTTATTTGATGCTGATAAATTACTTATTAATGTGTACAAGTTTTTCCTTGTATCATCATTATTCACCCCTCTAAGTCTGTGACATTTTTATTTGTTTTGGGCTCTGAGTAGCTGATGTTTCTTGTGTTTTACTTCTTTCTAGCTGGGGAGGTCAAACATTTAACCAGAGTACAGAGGTGCAAACCTTATGGAATAAGCTCCCTCTCCTTCAGCTTTAGGTTG
>VYZR01027030.1:0-12692 GCA_013400675.1 Oxylabes madagascariensis
ATGTTCCATCAGGAACAGCCCCTTTTCCCCTCAGTGTCCCGTGTTCCATCGCGAACAGCCCCTGTTTCCCTCAGTGGTGGGTGTGTCCTCTACCGGAACAGCCCCGAGCTGCCTCCCGGCGTTACCTGAGGGGCAGCTCGGGGCCCGGGCCCGCCCTCAGAGCGGCGGGCGGGCGCCGGGCGGACGCCGCGGGCGCTGATTGGCCGCTGAGGTGACAGCCGAGTGCTGATTGGCTGGCTGATGGCGCCGCCGTCGCCCTTGGCCTGCGGAGAGGCGGCGGCCGCGGTTCCGGCCCGAGAGCGACTCTGACCCCGATCCCGATCCCGGCCCGGCGCGGCCCGGCCATGCTGTGCCACGGGGAGGGCCTGCTGAGCTCCCTGACGGCGCTGATGGCGCTGGCGCTGGCGCTGAGCCGCAGCCCGGCGCTGGCCTGCCTGCTGCCGGCCGGGCTCTACCTGGCGCTGCACCTCCTGGCGCTGGAGCCCGCGGCGCCCCAGAGCGCGCAGCGCGTCCTGCGGCCCCGCGGCGCCGCCGCCCGCATCGCGCACCGCGGCGGAGCGCACGACGCGCCCGAGAACACGCTGGGCGCCATCCGACAGGTCAGCGCGGGCCGGGGCTGCCGGGGCACGGGGGCAGCCTGAGGGGCCTGCCGGGTTGGGGCTGAGAGTCCGCCCTTCCGGCACCGAGCCCTCCTCGCCGCGAGTAACCCCGGCTGTTCTTCCCGTTGTAACTGCTGGAAGCTGTGTGGGTGGTTGAGCCTTCTTCCCAAAGGGAATTTCAAATCAGATCTGAATCTTGTGGGAGCTGTTGTGGCCTTGGTGCTGATGGATGCTTCAGCACTGCAGCGATAATGAAATGCTGTATTTTGTTGATGTAGCAACAGCACGCGGAGAGCGGACAGCAACTCAGTAACAGGTTGTTTGTTTTTTTAAACCTTGAAGATCTGTGATGAGAATCCTCAGTTAGGGGAAAAATCTGGTACCAGAACTTCACTGTGTGCAGACCTAATAAGTCTTACTGCTGCCTCATCTGCAAGGCATCAAGGCACAGCCAGGGTTCACAGTTTCTTTCTGACAATCATTTGAAATAGTGATTATCACTCTCTGGAATGTAGTGTTCCTGTGGGGCTGAGATGTTGCTGCTCTGAGGATCTCTTACCTTTGCATGAGACAGGACTCTTAGTCCTGATAAATTCTGAAGCTGCACAATCCTTGCGTAGCAGACACCTGTAGGTAACCTCCAGTGCATACCCGGTTTTTGCCTTCCTGGTGCATTGTCCCTTTTCCCAGGAGGGCATTTGTCCTTCAGAGCAATTGGTGTTGTTAGCACTTCACTCAAGTGTTTTTCTGAAGAGTTCTTGGGAAAGATCCAGGGCAGGAACAGGGTGTATGAAATGTTCTAAGGCAGCCTGGCTGCTCCTTGCTCTCTGATAAGGCCATTCCTCAGAGAGGAGCAGGGATTTGCCTGCATCCTTCTACTGCCTGGTACACACATGGCAAACAGTGTTGACTAAGTGTTAAAGTGTAAGTTATGTAAACTGTAGGCATTTGCTTCTCTTGTCTTTTAGAAGATAACATAACTTAAGGACTCCAGGGTTATTACATCAGAAGGAGAGAGCAGGATTCTTTTCTGCATTTTTATCCAATCCCAAGACTGAGGCAAAATCATTATGGTTTCAGCTGTAAAATAGATCAGATGGTTCAGTTGATCTATGAATGCTCTAACAGTGACTTGGATAAAACTTGCTTTGTTCTGCAGATGAAGACTACTGAAAAGTACATTAATATTTTATTATTTTTTACCAAAATACAAGCTAATTATAGCTGTACCTGTATCAAATCTATAAAGTTGTCTCTTCTGTTGTGTCTGTGATTTTTAAAATTTTTTTTTAAGGCAGCTGAGAATGGAGCAACGGGTGTGGAGCTGGATCTTGAATTTAGTGCAGATGGTGTCCCCATTCTCATGCACGATGACACAGTGGAAAGGACAACTGATGGGGCTGGGAGACTGCGGGACCTGACTTTTGAGGAAATCAGGAAGCTCAATCCATCTGCAAAACACAGGCTGCGGTAAATGAACTGTACTGAAATTTCTCTTTCAATAGCGGAAAAATAATTCTTGAGCAAAATTATTGATTTGATCTATCACTGATGAAATTTTTTTTAAATTTAAAACTTAGTCCTATATGCTACTTCTAATTTGATTTTAGAGGCATATGAGACTATATCTCCTTACCCATCACTACATCAGGAATAGTGAAACACAGTTAAGATAAACTGGCTTTCAAGGAGAAAATCTACAGGCATCTCATGTGAAACAGGTCAATCTCTACATAAGCTTGTCCTAAATTGACTGCAAGACACTAAAGGTGCTGGGATCTTCATGATATGTCAGAATTGGCTAGAGGAATTACTTCTAAGATTAATTTTATTCACATGTATTTCTTGACTGATGGTGTTTTGGGGATTCTACACATCAGGTTTATACTGTTGAGGAGTAACTAGACAGATTTTGGGTGGCCTCACTGTGACCCTGGTGGCTGATTAGGTCCTTCCTAGGGGTGTGCAGGGAAAAATATTTTTATACATTGCTAAGAATTCGATAGCAATGCAACTTCTACAGTATCATAAATGAGTCCATTTCAGAGGAAGAACTGGTGATGTGTGCTCCTGACACACTGCATTAGGGAATTCCAGAGCTGCAGAGGTGCCCCCTGTGAGTGTGTGGCACAAGGAGTATCTTCCCTGTCCCTCTGGAAAGGTGATCACCTGGGCCACACAGCAGGAATTTCCACAGACAGTGACTGAGCAGCTGCTGCTCACTGTCAGGAAGGAAGGAACTGTCACCCCATCAGGAATGATTTATTGGTGGGTGAAGCTGCTTCTGCTGAATCCCCAGCTTGTTTTGTCTGTTCTGCCAGGATCTGCGTTTCTGGCTCAGGGCTGGGGAGTGCAGTAGGAGCAGGAGGAAGGCAGCAGTTGGGACTGAAGGCTTGTTTGTGGGAGTTGGGGAAGGAGGTGAAGAACTGGGGTTGGTGTTTTGGGGTGGGACACGGGGCCAGTGAGCACTGGATCCCTCCTCCAGCAGCAAACTGTGCATCAGCCCTGTGTGGTTGGCAATATGCAGGCCCATGTGTGTGCACATGGATGTTGACTGCATTCCAATGAGTTCTCTATTTCTACAGGAGCCAATTCCAAGATGAAAAGGTGCCAACTCTGAGAGAAGCTGTTGTGGAGTCTATGCATCACAATCTCACAATCTACTTTGATGTCAAAGGCCATGCAAACCAGGTACTGCTCACTGCAGCATGACACTCCCCTCAGCCCCTCTTTGGGTTTCTGACCTGCTGCTGTGTTGCTCTCAGACAGGTCCCTGTGGTACAGTCCCTTTTTAACGTGGGCAAGCCCAGGTCTGCTTGTGTCACCCAAAGCTGTCCTGGGAAGCTGCAACTTAAAATTGGCACAAGGCTTGTGCAAGTGTTGCCCTCAGCTCACAGCACTGCTGTGAAACAGAGCAAAGGGAATTCCCTGCTGTGCTGCGGGAGTCAGAACCTCATCTTCAGCCTCCAGCGAGGGATCTGTCATTTGCATTACTAAAGGCAGACGCAAATGATCCATCACTAACATTTTATATAGATTAGAATAATTTTTTTCTTTAGCTTAGCAAAATATAGGAATAAATAATCTTCCTCTTAAACTAAAGCCTAGGCAGTACTAAAAAATTATATCCACAACATATTTAAGGGTATTTCAAACACTGAGAATCCTACTCATTTTTGTCAGTAGAGTAATGAACAGAAATTCTTTTGCAAAAAACCAAAATGTCATTTCTGTGTTCATGCTATAAACAAGATGCTTTTTTTCTTCTTTTCCCTTTCTATTTCAGTCTTGCAACACAACAGGAAAGTGTTTTTGAGATTGTTCTAAAACGACTTTGCAGTGTAAATTAAATATGAGTAAATGTATAACATCTCTGTGTGTCTCTTATTGCAGGCAGTTGATGCCCTGAAACAACTCTACCAGGAATTTCCACAGTTGTATAACAGCAGCATAGTTTGTTCTTTCATGCCAGATGTTGTTTATAAGGTGATGTTTCCTAAAAGTTTCTTTTTTTATTTTTTTAGTCCTGTCTGGGAATTTCTGTATGGTATTAAACCCCCAGTTCCAGGTTATTTTTGGGCTGTTCAAATTCCTAAGGCTTTTAAAAACAAATGAAGCATAATGCATAGTCTTATTAGATCACTCTACTCATTAGATGTAAATAGGAATCTACAGCAATTCCCTCCCTTCTGAAAGCAGTGCAGACAAATGTGCATTGCTTTTCTAGTTGGTGTCTGGCCAGATATCTGTATGCAAGGTACCTGCTAAATAAACCTCTTATTCTAGATTACTCCTCTTTCCTCATTCTTGCCAAGTCTACTTACTTTTTTTTCATTCTGTACGTTGCATGACTGCTATGTAATTTCTTTAACATAAGAGCTGGTGCTTATTCAGTATGATTTGAAGAAAAAAACTCTATAAAATATCATCAGCATCTTTCTAAAAGAGTTACAAAAGAATCTGGAGGGGAAGGGCAGAAGGATTCTGGTAGAGCTGTAAATGCACGCTAGGACTTTGTATCTAATCTCTCAAAGATTGTATTTAATGCAGCTGGGCTTTTGGATGAATTACAGCCTTTTCTCCTTGGTCTTCCAGATGAGACAAGCTGACAGAAATGTTGTGACAGCACTGACACACAGGCCCTGGCAGCTGAGTCACCTGGGAGATGGGACACCTCGGTTCAATTCCTTCTGGAAGCATTTCTTGTACATGGTGATGGATGTCATTCTGGACTGGAGCCTACACAGTTTCTTGTGGCGATTGTGTGGGGTTTCAGCTTTCCTCATACAGAAAAATTTTGTTTCTCAGTAAGTGTTAAAGTTTGCTCATATATCAGGAAATACTCTCTTCTGTTAGTATATATGGTGGAGTTAACACAGTATTTTCTTATCAAAATATTCCATTTAGTCTTGGATAAGATGTCCTGATAGTTTCGTTACTGGGCACTGTTTCATGATTTTAAGCCTCTGTCTTTTTTATCTGAATTTTTACCTTCTGTTAGAGCCTACATTTAGTCTCAAAAAGTGTTTGTTGCTTTTGCCTGTTTACAATAAGAAGACACAAGAAGATGATGTTGCAGAAGGTGACACACTATTATTCCTTGATGTGATGCTGATGCAAGACCAAAGCTGAGCTGTAGCCTCAGCACTGTCTGCCTTAACTCTGTGTGGTGTCACTCAGGGTGTCCCTGTTCCTTGCAGGGACTATGTCAGGCACTGGTCTTCCAGAGGAATCCGAGTGGTGGCCTGGACAGTGAACACGTTTGCAGAGAAGAGCTACTACGAAAGTGTCCTTGACTGCAGCTACATCACCGACAGCTTGGTGGAGGACTGTGACCCTCACTACTGAGCCAGCCCGGCCGCACTGCCCTCCTGGGGCAGGCCTGCAGCCACCGGGGCAGCCAGCAGTGCTGCTGAACTGCTGAGGAGAGCTCTGGGAAAGGCAGAGCAGCAGCTGGCTTCTGCCTGTGGGCACACCTCAAATGCAGGAACCCTCTGGTGCACTGGCCAAAGCCGTGGTGCAGCCACACACAGCCTGAGGAAATCACTGTAATGTGAAAGAATTGGATTTGACAGCCCTATTGGGCCATACCTTGTCAGTGCAGGTGGCTTCATAATTCTCTGGCTATTCCTTGGCGTTGTTAAAATTTTGGTTCTAAATTTATATCAGCAGTTTTGGTGTCAAAATTTCAAATCATAACTTGACGTTAGTAATTTTAACAGCATGTTCCACAAGTGTATACTAATTTGAGGTTGATTTATAGCACCTTAAAATCATTTGCATTACTGTTCTTGAAACATAAACTGGAAATAATGGTATAATGGTGCCAAAATAGAAGATGAGTATATTTCCCTGCCCTGCATGGAGAGATGGCTGTGCTGAATCCTGATAAGGAAGAAAAAGCCCAACTTTCCATATGTGATATGAAGGTTATGAGAATTAACAAATAAAACTTGAGTAGCTTCTTATCTTCCAGACCTTTTAACAGAACCAAGGGAGGATAGGAAATTGTTTCTTCTAATAAAGAAATGACACAGCACATGAATGTATTTATTTTTAAGGGAAAGCTATATACTGAGTGCTGTTAAGCAGTTGAACAAATGGAGCTGAAATGTCTTTTTAGTTTGCCTTTGGTTGCATGATTGAAGGGCACTCAGAGGGATATGGAAACTGTAATCCGGATTTAACTTGAACTCCAAAGAGTCTGCAGTTACAATAAACAAGTCTCTTGAGAATTCATGGTGAAGTGTTCTTTATCACCTGTGCAGAAGGGCATTGATGTAAAATGTCAGAATTAATGCAGATTGTCCCAATTAGGATAAATCCAAACTTCTGGAATACCACAGATTCATACTACGACCTGCCAGGGGGGATGGATTTTTTGTTTGTATCCTGAACTCCATCCAGGCACAAAGAAGCACAAAGGAGGTGCTGCTTTTCCCTGTCAGGAGGACAAGAGCCCCTTCCATTTGTTCACTTACCCCCCTGCGCTACAGAAGCAGCAATCTCAGCCTGGTGCACATCCTATAGAAAGTGTAGGTTTATGTCCAGATGCTGTCCTGCCCCTTCCTGAGTCCTGTGGCCTCTGCTGCTGCTGCTGAGCCCGACAGGGGCTCCCCATGTGGCTGCTGAAGTGCAAATGACTCCTCATGGCAAATGGCCCTTGCCCCAAACGTCCAACAGTTGTTGCCGCTTGAATTTCTGGCACTGCTGAGTCACCGTCCTCAGTGCAAACACCAGGTCCGTGTCCAATGCCCACAGCCTGTATGTGCAGGGAAACAAAACTGAATCTCTCCTCTTGCATTGTGTGTGAAGTTTGTCCTTTTTTCTGTGCCTGTGGTGGCTGGGTTTGGGTTGTCTTTAGCCTGAATTATGAGCAAGAGGAAAAGATGTGCCTCTTTCCAGAGCAACAAGGGAGGAAAAAACCAGGCACTAGCAGAAAATGAGTTAAACAAAAGAAAAAATATTATCATGTTGGCAAAGTCGTGGCCTTGAATAAAAAGCTGCATCAAATCTCGCAGTCATGTATGATAAAAAAATAAATCTTAGTTGTGTTTCTTCCAACCAATCCTTTATAAGAAAAGAGGTGTAAACTTCCAGTTTACAAGCAATAGTTTTACACAGATGAGAATTTGATAAGTAGTCACTCTTAGTTCTGATAGCTTCATCAAAGTTGCTTTTAAGTGACTCTAATAAACTGTAAAAATAGCTCAGAAAAATGAACCGAGTTCACACAAGTTATTTCACAGCCATTACAATGTCTCAATCATTAAAAACAACTGCACTTTAATATATTTCTGTTTATTTGACCAATACTTCAGATTCGGTTTAGATGAGATAAAAGCTGTTTAAACAATGTAACTGTTGGGAAAATATTTTTTAAACAGAACTTTTATTTACAGTTAGGTACAAGTTTCCTTATATTTAGACAACATGTGGCCAGCTGTGGAGGGAGCGTTACTGCAAGGAGGTGATGCCAGTCCTGGGGGCAGGCTGTCACCAAATACCACTGCTGCAAAACAACCCCAAAGGGTGGATATTCCCCATCACAGTAAAAAACCGAAGTTCTGACGCATTTTGCAACCGGTTCTTCTATTTTTTTTTCTTCCATTTAGACGTCAAATCGATGTTTGAGCGACTCTTTTAGTCGTTAGTACGAGAGAGGATGGCTTTCCGCGGACAATGCCTTCGCTCGGTGCTGGCCGTGCCCCTCAGGGCTGGAATGCCCCGCGGTCCCCGCCGTCCTCGCCCAGCGCCGCTTCCCGGGCGCGCAGGGCGAGCGCCACGGCCCGGGATGTGCCGGGCTCCCAGCCTGCTCGGCACAGGGCAAACCGCGTTAACTGCGCGGCCGGGGGGAAAAACCACCCCCGCCAGAACCCCCGCGCCCTTTAGGGATCTCATCCGTCAAGTTTTTGGGAGAAATTTACACGCAAGTTCAACCCACCACACAAGATCCCATAGCTTTATTTTATTCGGAGCATGATGATGCTCTAGGGACTCTGCAGCATTAGTAACCTCTTCTGAGATTCATGCCAAAATGTAAAGTCTGTTTCTAAAGTGATTTAAAGTTCTTGTCTATTTGTTGGGTGCTCCCATAAGACAAAACGCCTCATTTACCCAGGAATTTCGCTCTATTACACAGAAGCTGGTGGTCAGTCTTTAGAAGCCACCACCACCACAAACTACCAAAAAGCACAGCCTATAGAAAATATTCACCCCACAGGCCTAGTCATTTTGTTTTCTCTTTATGCAAAGATGGGACAGCTAAAATGCTGTGTCCCTGACAGGCAGCTGTCACATCCTATGCCTGTACCTCAAACATTTTTACTGAGCTGAATTTTTAAGAGCTTTCTGTGTTTCATCTTAGTTGCTTACCTGGTAGAAAGTCACTGCTGCTCGAGATTTCAGCAGAAAAGGGATGCTGAAAACAAAATTCACAAGGAGGTTTAGGTGATGATTTCCTTCCCGTGTGTGTTATCTTGTATTTGAAAAGATACAAGTTATCTGTAACAAAACCATACTCTCCAAGTCTTGAGCAGGTTTGTGATTATAAGTGTTCAATAGCTATTCTGGTCACATTTTTATATCTGTTCAAGTTAATCTTTAAAGTTATTTCCATGCATACAGTACTTTGCCACGCATACACCCATCACCTATGTCATGCCCCAGACTCTCTAGAGGGAAATCTACATTTCCCTCTTTTGACCATCTCACCTCATCGTAGGATGCGTTTTGGTTTCTGTCAAATGCCCCTCCTGGGTAGTCTGGCTCCTCCTGGGCAGGTTGTCTGGGTGGGTGGTATGAAGAGGAGCTTCTCTGAAAAACAGTATTTGGCATCAGCAGTCTGTGTTCTGGCTTCCAGCTGTGACTGTATGGTCAGCTCTGCTCATCCCCTTGTCTCAGGGAGATGGCCTTTCTACTAAACCCACAATGAGATCATTCTGGCATCTCCTGAAATCTGACCTTAACAACTACAAGAGCATGCACACTTGGTAGGTGACCAAATCTCCCTCTCAGGAGTCCCACTTGTGACACTCAACACAGGCACAGGTTGTTTGAAAATCCCCAGCATACAGAAAATGCCCATTCATATTTAGCTTACCTCTTTACAGTCAATATTTATTTGCATTATCACACATATATTTATAGTTAACAACAGATCACTATCAGTTATTATCCATATTTTGATTTTTATTTATATAATCATTTTAATGATAGCCAGTCATACAGGGGAATTTGGTCCTTTGCCAGGAAGGAGAGGAACCTACCAAACACTTTTTCTCCATCAGTAGGTAGGTCAAAGAGTTTTTACTCAACCCAAATAAAAACACCAGACAGCACCTATACGTCCACATTTCAACACTAATTTGATGGGTCAGCAGGCAGGACTGCCTTGAAAAATAAATTCAAGTTTAGGACAATAGATGTCTATCAATGTTGTATGGGATTCAAAATGGGGTTAGGTCAAAGCACTCAGTTTTACCTCAGCTGAAAAGAACCACAAATCATAACCCCCTAAGGAAATCCATAGCCAGGGAGGAAGGCAGCCTCCTTCTTAGCCTAGGCAAGGTTCAAGTGTGACCAAACCCTTTGGTGACTATCACTGCACATGAACATTAGGAATGTTTTCTTGAAGTTTCATAACCATAAATTATGTCTGGTGAGGGTAAGGACTTTTCTATATCCTTATCAGGTTGAATTCCAGCCTGGAACAAATAGTTAGGGAACTTTCACAGCATCCTTTTGATGTCTGGAGTTAAGGAGTAAACATTGAGACGAAGTTTTAAGTACAGACTTTTCCCAAAGCAGCAGCCTGTTTGCACAGCTGGAGGAGCCCCATGGAACTGCACCAAATAATTAAACAGCAGAAGCTGAGCTGTCAGACTAACCTGCTGGCCTCTTCCTCCCAGTGCAGATGAGCTTCGTTTTGCCCTTTGCTGTGCCTGTAGCTTTTTGAGTAGAAACGTCTTATCTTTTCCTGCCTGTAGTCAAGACATGTTTGATCATTAGCTGAAATGCACTAATTATCCTTGAGAGACTCAAGGCCTGTAAGAAACCAGTGACCAAAATAATTCCTTCTATTCTAAAATAGTCTGCCCACAGAGGGAGCTGCAGCAGCACATCTTGAAGATAAAATTCTTTTGCTACAAATCTGTTTGTGAGTTAAATTTCCCTGCAACTCCCATGGGGAAGGGCTCCCACCCTCCTTTGCACAGTTATAGGAAAAACAGGTTACAGCCCCACAAAACTGGATGAGACAATCAACATAGAAGCCAAATTATACAAAAGATACAGCTGAAAGCCAAACTTACATTAGTAATTTGCTTACGTAAGAGTTTGGTCATGGTCTTTCTTCCTTGTATTATTTGCCAGTAAAGATAAGTAACAATTCTAAACAAAACAAAAAGAAGTCCAACATATGAGCACTTTATTCTAGTCAGTGTCTAGATAGAAATCTATCTTGTTCATTTTAACCCATTAAAAGACATATATACACATATCTCTATACACACACACATATAAAATAGATGTACACAATTACACAAGGAATGGCAAACACATGGATTTACTTAAAACATGGCAAATGCATGAAATTGCTTAAAACATTCTTTTGGAAAAGACCCAAAAAATTTATGGACTTGTATTCAAGATGAGAGACACATTTAAGTAAGTCAACAATACAAGATGCATTTCAGATAACAACATAGAATGACTTTGTCATTGCCAGTTTTTTCCACTTAAAGGCCTTTTTCTGGTTCTTTCTGTTAGCAGATACTTACAGGACAAAACTAGAGAGGATGAAGAAGAAAAGTTCACTTGTAATTAAGTTGTGGTAGATCCACACTACCCATTTCGAGGCAGTCCAACTTTCCAGCATTTGTATCCACTCAGCAACTGCAGCATACATCGAAGGCAAACCTCTGAAAGGACCACATTCTTCTGAGGGTTTTAACCTGAGAGTGTGAAAAAGCAGCTCCTTGAAGCTTTGTATGTTAACCGGTGAATTAGTTAATATTGTGATTCTGTACATCAGGATGCTTCTCAGTTTTCTGTAGCCATCTACTGTCTTTGGACTCCCAGGGTACTCCTGTGATCTGTATTTCATTTTTAACTTGTGTCCCTCTCCAGTCATTAAATGCCTACCCCAGACTATGCAGTGAGACGAGTCCTTGCTGCAATGGATCAGTACCAAGTCCTGTAAGCACAATCTTGACATAAATATAACATGTCAATCATGGTAGCACATGCTACAGGAAATTGAAAAACTGGATTTTTTTAACATTTCACCACAAGGAACCATCATTTCACCTTGCCTTCAGGGACATGAGTCATTGCAGATCTTCAGTAACAACAGAATGTGGTAAAATAAGTCAGCCCATTATAAGAATTAACATTTTCAGGTAGACTGAAATAGGAAAGTGTTTGCTTTGAAACTGAACCACTCCAGACAGTCTGAAAGTCCCACTTGTCATCTGGAAATGATAGCTCTGATAGCTTTCATCCCATCTGGTATCATGTGCAGTCCCTTGTCTCACTAAATATCAAAATCGTGTTGCTGACTATTGTCAAGAGAAAAGTGTATCCCTGCTGGCCTCCTTCCTGTGACCAGAGTAACACATGCAAAACCAAAGCAGCTTTAAAATATTGGTAACAACCCAGATGCATTATTACAGGGTCAGCACTGCCTGCAGAAAGGCCTCTAAAATTCATAAATAATCCAGAAGCTGACCTCAACTGAGTTTTCCCAGGTGTTTTTCTGGTGCAGACCCAGAATCACTATATAAGTATAGTATAAGTAAGTATAAGCAAGTATAAGTAAGCTAGGAACTAGGACTTGGTCACAGAAACTTTAAGAGGAGGAAAAATAAAATTTGATGCATTAAAATAGGAATCCAGAACTTCAATGTAACTTTGTTTCTCCTCCCACTTTCTCATGGGACAAGTCACTCAGTGAGCCACATTCTTGCAAGCTCACAGAGCAAGTCTTGTTTTCAGAATACAGGACATCTCATGAGCACCTGAAACCTTCCACCAGCAATTAATATAATTTCTTTTCTAGAGAAATGCAGACTCCTGTGCCTGGTGTCAGGTCACACAGCATAATTTAGCAGTCCTGAATGCCAGTGATCTTCCATACCTCCAGACAGTGACTCCAATGACAGACAGGACTCCAAGGAAGGAAGGACAAAACAGCAGCAAAATGAAGGATGTCAACATTTGAGCAGTTGTCCAGACTTTGCGAGGGGGCTGGCAATTCCTCATCAGACTGACCTTTAAAGAGATGAAGGTACTTTGGAACACTGTTACCTAACACTTCAACTTGGTTTAAGTCAATCCCACTGAAATTGCTGAAAGAGCATCTATCAGAAGTTTCCAAGAACAACTTTTATGTGTATTTGATAGATATAGTGTAGTTTTAGAAAACTTCAGTGATATAGTCTTAAAATAGTAAGAGGCAAAATGAGGTTCTGATGGGCTCTTCAGAAGTCTGTAGGGTAGAGTTTGCTTTTGTAGCATACACAGACTCATGGTTCAGGGAAATTTGAATCCAACTTTCTACCTACAGCTACGTTCTTCTACATTCAACACCAC
>VYZR01027033.1:1805-37105 GCA_013400675.1 Oxylabes madagascariensis
TGTAAATCATCCAAGAAGAGAGAGGCAGAGAAAAGTAACGTCTCTCCAAAGAAAAGTAACGTCTGTGTTTGCACATCCAAGCACATGAAGATGGTTTGTTGGTGTCAGATTCAATCAAGCCTCAGCATAAAATACTTGGGAGCAACTACTTTTTGGTTTTAAAGTCAAAAGGAAAGCCAACCAAATGAACAAAATCCCAGAATTTTTATCAGCCTTTTATCTGACATCATATGATGTACAGTCCATGTCTCTCCATTACTCTTTAAGTCCCAAACTGAATTTCCTGGAAACATGGTAAGACAGCAAGACAGGATTTCATTTGTGTTTTCCCTTCTTTTAGTGTGTCTTATTCCATGCCTTATATAATCCCTGTTACTCTCTTCAACTCCCTTCTTCTCTTTGTCATCACCAATTACTGACTGGCAAGTGACTTGCACGTGGGTGTGCTCTGACCTCATACATGACAGACCCAAAGAAGGAAAGGCTGCATTACACCTTAGCAGTCATGTAACTCACAAGGAATTTAGAAAAGATTCTGAAGGTTGTTCTCCAAGAAACTTCCCACAGGAAGAGGGAAATACCCAGTTTCCTTTGATGTCCTTCATTTTCCTCTTTTAACTAATAAAAAGGTTGCTGACCTGTACTCACTGGAAGTACTAAGAACCACCAAATTGTTTAGAATAGAAGGGTTAAAAAGTTAACTCAAAGAAGCACTGTGAATGCTGTGAGGAAAGGGATTTTTCTACTTAAGGATGTATCTTCACTTTAATTTGCTCATTACCAGTTACAAGAAAGCAATTTACACAGCTGATTTACCTTTGCAAATGTTGAAGTGTGATCTTTCTGACTATCAGGTCCTTCATATGGATCTTCCATTAAAAGCTTCCTCAGTTTCTTCAGTTTTGGTCGACATCTCCTTAATTCCCAATAGTTCTTGGAGAAACCAGCAATCTACAAGAGAAAGCAGTGACTCTTTAAACATTTTAACGTAGCATCTGGATTCAAAGCCACTTACCAAAAATTATCAGCTAGCAGTGTTAATCTAGTCACTGAAAACAAGAAACTATTAATACAGTAATTACTTTAAAGACAAAACATTCATTGCAATGTTTTCAATAAAAAAACTACAGACAATGAAGAATAAAAATTCACCGTTGATTGATAAAAAATAGCAGTCTGTAGTGCATAAGACAAAGGTAACAACTCAAGTCTGCATGCAAATGACAGGAAATCACCACGGGATATATTTCTGCACAATTCTCTTCAAAACTGCTTTTTGTCTCAACAGTAAATTATGTTACTGCCATAAAAGCCCTCCTGTATTAACCTGTGTCTATCTTCCCCACTTCTTCCCACGTTTGGGATCTACTTCATGGTCTTTTTACACCTTAATGAACCATCATAGCCCTAAGCTCAAGCAAATCAGGCATTAACAAGGACAGAGAGCTACACAACTTACACACAACTGCCAAGACATCTCTGTTCCTTGCCCTGTGTCAACACACAAATGAAGAGTGTGCAACAGGAAGCTCGGCTGTTCTTGATTCAACACCAACTTACCAAAGCTTTACTTTCAGAGTAATCCTGAGGTGTTCCATGGGGTACAGCTTTGACTTCCTGCTGGATTCTTTGAAGAGGACAGACTACTGGAGGCCTTTCAGCATCATTTCTGCTATTTACCAAACTGACAGAAATGGGAACAGAATCGCAGAGGCAGAACAGGCTCCAGCTAAGTGACTCCTGATCCAATCACTAGTCTCATGTTAGAACAGCTTCCAGGAAAAAGCCTCTTTTACTCTAGACAGTACTTTAAAATACCCTAAGTGCTTCACTGGAGTACTTGGAGTATTTTAGAAGTCCTCCATTTAGAAAAAAATAAACAACTAGAACTTTAAAATAATACCCCATTTAAATCACCTATAAACAAAACCACCTATATATAGAAGAAACCGTATACAAATTCTAATACACAGAAATCTCTCAATTTTAATCTATTACATTACTGGCTTGGCAAAAAATTCAGCTAAACACCAATTTCCTGATAAACTTCCAAGCTTCATGTCACTTAGCTTTTAGTTAAGTGCTAGGCTTTTTTCCTGCCAAGCTGTTTTCTGATCAATTTGGTAATAAGAAGATACTCTGCATAGAAAATAAAATAAATAATTCTAATTAATATTCCAAAGCTTCTAACCTGAGCTGAGCTGTGTGAGGTGAATAAAATGGCAGATGCTTTGGCTGTGAGTATCAGCCATGCAAGTGATCCAAAGATCAGCAACAAGACTACAAGTGAAGGGCAGTGAAGCCCCAAAGTACTGAGTACACATAGTATCTTTTGCTATGTTTCACAATTTG
Source organism: Oxylabes madagascariensis (assembly GCA_013400675.1). Classification (NCBI taxonomy): domain Eukaryota; kingdom Metazoa; phylum Chordata; class Aves; order Passeriformes; family Timaliidae; genus Oxylabes; species Oxylabes madagascariensis. The sequence goes on from VYZR01027033.1 coordinate 4,158, forward strand.
CAATGTAAATGAACTATCAAACATTTTTTAAATCATTTTGAGAGCTCTTAGAAATAAAACTTTTTAAATAGTTCCTAAGCAAATCACATTTCTATGATGTGTAACTTCACAGGAATAGTGAAATTATTAAATGTACCAAAAAAACGTATATGGAAGAATATTACTTTCTCATTAATCTACTTCAGCTTGAATTAACTTTTTTCATTAGCTCATTAGACCTCATGAAGAACTGATGTTGAAGTAGGATTATTTCTCAATGATGCCATTATGTTCATTGCAGCAAATAATTAACAATATTTGCCTAGCTATTTTTAGTAGAATTTTATTAACTATGTTTCAGGAGGTGAGAGAACAAGGAATTCTTAAACTGAGAACTCTAAAATCATTCACTTTGACAAATGTTTTGATACACTAATTGAAAGAGCCACCTTTGAATACATTTCTATATTTAAAAAATTGTATTCAGACACGACATGGTATAATCTCCCTTTTGGGGAAAGCACTCCTAAAATCAACCTGTAAATAGCTTACTTTAAAAACAGTTGCTAACACTGAGAAATGATATTTTCTTTGCAAGCTTTTAATACCTACCACAAGTAATTGCTATGCATGGAAAATAAACCACAGTTTTAACTTCTTGGAAACAATAATAATCATACATTACGGAGAAAGTTCAGCTGCCTCAAGGAGGGCTCTTAAGCCATTTTGGACACCCTAGGGCATAGCATGGCCCTGTGTAAAAAGCACATTTATAAAGACATCCTCCTGGACCTGGTCAATACACAAAGAAGCTACAGGAGACTCGTCCTTTCTCCAGTGGCAGCCTGCAATAGCGGCTAAGCAATACCACAGGGTATCTAAAATGGCATTAGAAGCCTCTGTTTAGGCAACTGAATCCCAGCTGGGTTTCCCATATGCATCTTGGACAAAACACAAGAAATTACAGAGAATAAGAAAGCAGAGAATTAAAGCAAACAAACAAAAACCCTGTAAGACAAACCTGTGAATGAGCAATATTACAAGATGCCAGATCAGCATTCAGCTCCTCTGGAGTTTTGCAGCCAGGAACAAACAGCAGCATATTTGAGGTATCTGCTATTTTCATGTCATAAGTTTTGTCTTTGCTGCACAACACTGCGCGTTCATCCTTTTCACCACGGATTACTAGGCTGGGAAAAAAACCAAAACAGTACAGAAAAATGATGTATTTTTACCTGTTTCAGGACTTACTAAACTTGTCTGATATTTTCTCACATTTATACATTTGTAAAGAAATTACAAACTACAGTTCTGTTTGGTAGCAGCAGTCACAGTTCACCAAAATATAAAGATGCAAATGTCAATTAATCTAATTGACTATGTTTTTCCCTCTCGTTTTAGTGTGGGAAAACTCAAAAGACAAGCATTTAAAGTTTTCATGCAGAACACAGCTGAATGCCTATAGACATACACCGACTCACTCAAACCCCCTAAAACATTGATTAATTGATGCCTAGTGTATGAACTAGTTCACTAATCTTAGAAATTAGATTACAGCTGAAGTTGTTCATTAATGAGGACTGAAGCTGGCCCACTATGAAACAAGAAAGCAAACAGAAATTGTGTCTATTGTGCAGAGCCCTTCAGATAATTAGTATCTATTTTCTTGCAAGTAATTCCCAGCAGGAAAGAAAATCACCTTCTAGAACAATTCTGGACAAAGAGAAAATGCAAACCACCCTCTTCAGCTCACATACTTGATTAAGTAAAGATTTTGCATGAGGGCGTGGCAATACCAAAGCAGGACCACGACAGGGGAACATTCAGTTCCTCCCAGGCTACATACACTAACCTAAGTGCTCAGATTCAATTTAATTAAACTGCTCCTCTTGTTTCCCAAAGCCTGCATGCATGAACAAAGCTCAGCTGTGCCCCAAGGGATCAACATGATTCAGGTCTCTAACNCCGGCGGGGCGGGCGGGAACGGCCCGGGGTGGGACCGAGGGCAATTCCGTCTCTCTGCTCCTCCCTCGGGTCTAACCTGGGATTTCTGTCGGGCTGCGCAGGAGCTGGGCTGTGCTGCAGTCAAATCTCTCTATGCCGAAAATTAAATAAAAATGTACAAAATAAGCAAAACTAAAAAAAAANAGGTAACACTTTACCAGTGTTGCTCCAAATAGGAATGGGCTTACTAATATACATCTCAGAGAACTACCTTCTTTAGAGGGACTTCTCATTTTGTATCACTTTAAAGATTTTCCTTATGTCACTGGCATTGCAGTAAAGGAAGAAATTTAAAACAGTATCAAAATCTTATCTAGAACCTGCTATTGGTCCAGAGTTTGGTGTCACATAACCATCCTTCCCTGCCAAATTGTCTATCTGTAGGCACCCTGCCATCCATCAGACCTCTGAGAGAGTTCTAACAGCAAAATCTCAAAGTCAGCAGGCTCTTTTAGAGACATAATCTTTTTTCTAAACCTATATTTCTGATCATAGAATATCCCGAGTTGGATGGGACCCACAAGGATTACTGAGTCCAGCTCTTGGCCCGGCGCCCAAAGAACCACACCATGTGCCCGGGAGCTTATTGAACTGTGGCAGGTTTGGTGCTGTGACCACTTTTTGGGGAGCCTACTCCAGCATCTTCTGGGTTTTGCTTAGAAGCCTCCACAGCAGGAAGTTTTCCATTAAAAAAAAAAAAAATAAAAAAAAAATCCACCCCACGCTTCTTCTTCTAAGTGTAAATAGTTTTTAGTTTTCAGCGTAACTGACACAGGTTTAAGGGATGCGAGGGGCAGTTATTCAAACCTCACCAGAAGAACTCAAGCCGCGTTCCCGGGCCATNCATGTCCCTCCCCTGCTCCCCCTGGTCACAGACCCACCCCGCCCCCCCGGGCCCCCCCCCCCCCCCCCGCCCCCGCCGTACCTGCGCCCCGCCTCCAGCTCGGCGCACAGCCCCGGCTCCAGCTGCAGCAGGCAGCACTCGCCGCCGCCGGCCTGCGGGCCGAAGCTGAGGCACTGCACGGCCGGCAGCAGCTCCGCCGGGTTTAGCTTGGCCGTCTGCAGCGTGGCGTCCACCTCGGCGCGGCTCCGCACGGCGGCCGCGGCCTCCATGGCCCGGCCCGGCGGGGCCCGGCCAGCGGGGAGGCGGGCNTCTCCCCTGAAGCTCCTTTTTTTCAGGCTAAATAGCCCCAGCTCCTTCAGCTGCTCCTCACCTGAGCTGTGCTCTAGACCCTTTCCCAGCTCTGTTGCCCTTCTCTGGAGAAACTCCAGCCGCTCAATGTCCTTCTTGTAGTGAGAGGCGCAAAACTGGACACAGGATGTGTCGAGGTGTGGCCTCACCAATGCCCAGTACAGGGGGCAATCCCTGCCCTGCTCCTGCTGCCCACACTGTTGCTGATCCAGGCCAGGATGCCATTGGCCTTCTTGGCCACCTGGGCACAAACTGGGTCGTGTTCAGTCACTGTTGACCAGCCCCCCTTTTCCACCTGACAGCTTTCCAGCCACACTGTCCCAAGCCTGGAGCATTGCTGTGCCACTCTCAACGTTTTTCCTCCACACCAGAGCGTGACAGCAAGTGTGAAGAGAGGGAGATTGAGTGTCCAAGCCACCACAGTGGGGCCCGATGGTGGGAGAGCACTGCTGAGGCAGCTGCCACCCACTGGCGTCACTCACCGCAGGTCCTTCTGTCCTTCTGGGGACAGTCTGACCGAGGGCAGCTACCTGCAGGTTCTCATCCACATGACCCCTTAGGAAAGGGCTCACACTGCCTCTACACGGAGATTTGTCTCCCCGTGACTCAGAGCTCAGCTCAGGTTCTTGCTGTGGCCTGATGGGGCTTCGTCTGCCAGAGGAAGCTGTGAGGAAGTGCTTGAGCTAAAGCCATGACACAAATGAGTGGAAACCACAGGCATGCACGATTATTGCAATGGAAATAGTCTGCAGCTCAGAGATTCAAGGGGAAGTCTATTGACGTCCTTAAACCATAAGAGAAAACAGAAGTGGAGGCTCAGAACACAGCAGCTAAGCAGCAGCAGGAGTCAGACTTCTGCAAAGAGCAGCACTGGATGCCTCTTCCCTGCCTTGTCCAGGACAACTGGCTCCTCAGACACTCACTGATTTTTGCTGCAGGGCATATGAACACTCAGCCTGGTAGTGTGCATCAGCTGTGTGCATCAGCTAACAAATAGTTATTCAGTGCTCCTAACTTATGTCTATCCACTTGCAGAGTACCTCTGTGCTTGGTAAAAGCCTGTACCAAATGACCCAGATGAGGAGGTCATAACCCCTTTTATGTGGGAACCAGAAGCGGGAGCTGGTGGGATGGAGCTGGCTTCGTTCAGTCCCAACCTGGCAGAGACCAGTGTTGTAGTATGTGAGTCAGGCATCTTCTGCCTTCAGAAGGTCATGCCTGAGTGGTGCCAGTGAGGCAATTGGCCTTGGAGAAAACTTTGGCTGAAGTCATTTAGCAGTTACCTCTGTCACAACATATGTGCAGTGGCTTGTTCGAAGACTCAGACATCTATCATGTTTTCATGTTTTATTTCAGTTACTGGAAGGTGGAAATACCGTCATTGTGCACACAGGAAACCAGAGACACTCCAGCTTTGGCTAGTTTCTACTAATGCGTAGGTGCAAACTGGTATGTGTCTAGCCCTATTTGACACTTACAGTTTGCTTTAATGTAAATCTACATGCACGCTTCTCAGGTAAGCCAGAAAATCACTTTTTACCAAGTAAATGCTGAAATAGTTACTAACTGAACAGCAGCTTGTTTGTGCTGTTTTAATTTATACCTTAATTTGTGCAATTTTCCAATGACCTTGCACACCTGCTTCTTCTTCTTTCTACTTTTCATTCTGTGAAATAAAGAAAAGTTCTGGTATAGCTGGGAAACTGAATCCAAGGCATGGGTTCATGGAGTTTGTATCTTAAGAGATCTGCTATGTAACAGAAACTCAATAGGAATTAAATCACTGGATGTTATTCAGGAGTTGGCATTGATCTGTGGCCAGGAACATTTGTAGTAGTTATTAATTTTTCTAATCAGTTTTCTTTATCCTGGTAGTTCTGGTTTAAGATGCTTTTTATATATTTTATATATATTTTTTGGAACTGAAATGTGCATGCTTGTACTGCCTGGCATCTTTCTCTGCCTGTCCCTTGTTTACCCCTCTGGAAGTTGCTGTTCAAGGTCAGGCAAATTTGGCAGGTAAATTTCCTGGAATTTTGGTAGAAAGCAGTGGCTGGATGATATATTGAACCCCCTACTTGGGGAATGCTGCTCTGATCCATTCTAAGAGGCAGAAGCCAACTGGCCTATCACCAAACACATGGGCGTAAATCTATAGAGATGTCTCATTTCTCAGAAAACAACTGGTATTATGCATCTGTTTTCACTGAGATGGCTTTAGAGCACCGACCTGACAAAAACAGGTTTATCTAGGAACTCATGAAGTTGCTTTCTTGAAACATGGAAGAATCATTTAATGAATTTGAATCACTGAAAAAATGAGATGATGAACTATCAATGTTGCTGTCCATTTATAAGGAAATGCATGCTGTGGCAAGATAGCTTGGTAGGATCCTGAATTTATTTTATATTGATGCCATGGGGTTATTTCTTTTCTTTGGAGTTGCTATAGCATAAATGAGTTCTGTTTTCTGTTTGAGCTGGTCTGGTGGGCTGAAACTGTCAGGGTTCAGGAGTGTGTAACATCATGGTACAAGCAGAGGTGAAACTCACCTGTAGGAGAATGGAAGGAAAAGTTGAGGAAGCAGTAAGTTCAGCCATCCTGATTTAACTAATCACCAACTACTCTCAGTCCACCCGGATGCCCATTGGAGGCTTTAAGTGGCTGCTGTGAGTGTGCAGCTGTGAGTGTGAGGTATAAGGTGTGTACACCTGTCAGCATAAGGGAGAAGTAGACTGAAATGCTAAATAGCCTCTGCATCCTTAGCTGGGCTGGGGACGGGGCAGGAATGAAGTCAAGCCTCAAGCAAGATAAGCTTTGTCATAATTTTTCAACTGACNATGCTGCTCCTGCTGGAGTGTGCTGCAGGAAAAGCTCTCTATGCCGAAAATTAAATAAAAATGTACAAAATAAGCAAAACTAAAAAAAAATGAGAAAACATTGCAAAAACAGGCCCAGTATGGAAGTCACTGCCCGGCTCTGAGGCAACATAAGATCAGACGTGTTCAGGATGGAAAAGGCTTCCGAGATCATCAAGTCCAACCGTTTATCCAGCACTGGCAAATCCAGCACTAAACCCATGTCCGTAAGAGCCACACCTACGTGTCTTAAACACCTCCAGGGATGGTGGTGACGACCACTTCCCTGGGCAGCCTGTTCCACTGCCGACCACCTTTTCTGTGAGGACATTGTTCCCATTATCCAATCTAAACCTCTGCTGGTGCAACCTGAGCCCACTTCCTCTCAGCCTGTTACTTCTGAGCTGGGAGAATTCCTGCCTGGCTACAGCTTCCTTTTGGGGGGTGGTGGTGAGCCATAAGGTCTCCCCTGAAGCTCCTTTTTTTCAGGCTAAATAGCCCCAGCTCCTTCAGCTGCTCCTCACCTGAGCTGTGCTCTAGACCCTTTGCCAGCTCTGTTGCCCTTCTCTGGACACACTCCAGCCGCTCAATGTCCTTCTTGTAGTGAGAGGCCCAAAACTGGACACAGGATGTGTCGAGGTGTGGCCTCACCAATGCCCAGTACAGGGGGNCTGGATGCCTCTTCCCTGCCTTGTCCAGGACAACTGGCTCCTCAGACACTCACTGATTTTTGCTGCAGGGCATATGAACACTCAGCCTGGTAGTGTGCATCAGCTGTGTGCATCAGCTAACAAATAGTTATTCAGTGCTCCTAACTTATGTCTATCCACTTGCAGAGTACCTCTGTGCTTGGTAAAAGCCTGTACCAAATGACCCAGATGAGGAGGTCATAACCCCTTTTATGTGGGAACCAGAAGCGGGAGCTGGTGGGATGGAGCTGGCTTCGTTCAGTCCCAACCTGGCAGAGACCAGTGTTGTAGTATGTGAGTCAGGCATCTTCTGCCTTCAGAAGGTCGTGCCTGAGTGGTGCCAGTGAGGCAATTGGCCTTGGAGAAAACTTTGGCTGAAGTCATTTAGCAGTTACCTCTGTCACAACATATGTGCAGTGGCTTGTTCGAAGACTCAGACATCTATCATGTTTTCATGTTTTATTTCAGTTACTGGAAGGTGGAAATACCGTCATTGTGCACACAGGAAACCAGAGACACTCCAGCTTTGGCTAGTTTCTACTAATGCGTAGGTGCAAACTGGTATGTGTCTAGCCCTATTTGACACTTACAGTTTGCTTTAATGTAAATCTACATGCACGCTTCTCAGGTAAGCCAGAAAATCACTTTTTACCAAGTAAATGCTGAAATAGTTACTAACTGAACAGCAGCTTGTTTGTGCTGTTTTAATTTATACCTTAATTTGTGCAATTTTCCAATGACCTTGCACACCTGCTTCTTCTTCTTTCTACTTTTCATTCTGTGAAATAAAGAAAAGTTCTGGTATAGCTGGGAAACTGAATCCAAGGCATGGGTTCATGGAGTTTGTATCTTAAGAGATCTGCTATGTAACAGAAACTCAATAGGAATTAAATCACTGGATGTTATTCAGGAGTTGGCATTGATCTGTGGCCAGGAACATTTGTAGTAGTTATTAATTTTTCTAATCAGTTTTCTTTATCCTGGTAGTTCTGGTTTAAGATGCTTTTTATATATTTTATATATATTTTTTGGAACTGAAATGTGCATGCTTGTACTGCCTGGCATCTTTCTCTGCCTGTCCCTTGTTTACCCCTCTGGAAGTTGCTGTTCAAGGTCAGGCAAATTTGGCAGGTAAATTTCCTGGAATTTTGGTAGAAAGCAGTGGCTGGATGATATATTGAACCCCCTACTTGGGGAATGCTGCTCTGATCCATTCTAAGAGGCAGAAGCCAACTGGCCTATCACCAAACACATGGGCGTAAATCTATAGAGATGTCTCATTTCTCAGAAAACAACTGGTATTATGCATCTGTTTTCACTGAGATGGCTTTAGAGCACCGACCTGACAAAAACAGGTTTATCTAGGAACTCATGAAGTTGCTTTCTTGAAACATGGAAGAATCATTTAATGAATTTGAATCACTGAAAAAATGAGATGATGAACTATCAATGTTGCTGTCCATTTATAAGGAAATGCATGCTGTGGCAAGATAGCTTGGTAGGATCCTGAATTTATTTTATATTGATGCCATGGGGTTATTTCTTTTCTTTGGAGTTGCTATAGCATAAATGAGTTCTGTTTTCTGTTTGAGCTGGTCTGGTGGGCTGAAACTGTCAGGGTTCAGGAGTGTGTAACATCATGGTACAAGCAGAGGTGAAACTCACCTGTAGGAGAATGGAAGGAAAAGTTGAGGAAGCAGTAAGTTCAGCCATCCTGATTTAACTAATCACCAACTACTCTCAGTCCACCCGGATGCCCATTGGAGGCTTTAAGTGGCTGCTGTGAGTGTGCAGCTGTGAGTGTGAGGTATAAGGTGTGTACACCTGTCAGCATAAGGGAGAAGTAGACTGAAATGCTAAATAGCCTCTGCATCCTTAGCTGGGCTGGGGACGGGGCAGGAATGAAGTCAAGCCTCAAGCAAGATAAGCTTTGTCATAATTTTTCAACTGACAAATGTTAACGGAAATTAGTGTTAATGGAATGTGTTCACATCAGGGATGTGAACTGTTAAATAAATGAAGGGCATCTGTGACAAATCAAATAAAAGAAAAAACTCCAAAGCTCCACAAGTGACACATAGAATGATGAAGCAGGAGATAACGGTTCACGTTACCACTGTCAGGCTCCAGTCATTAGGCAGTGTATCAGGAGGATGACTTCTCACATGTGATAGCAATTCAAGTGCTTGGGAGCTCTACAGTAGAATGTAGTGAGAAAATAGGGCTGCATGAAATGGGGTGTTCAAACGAAAAAGATGTACGCCTTAGAAACTTACAGATGCCCTTCAAAGTACAACAGAGGTAGCTGAGAAAATAATAAATAAAGTCAGCACTAGAAAATCTGGCACAGTGCCAAAGTTGAATATAGCAACACGTTATCAGCTTAGTGATAATTACACAATTCACAGTTACAGTTATTGGAAATTATTCCACAAGAGAGGCTCCTTTTGATTAAAGCCTCATAAACCTTAGTTCAAAGATTTATTTTTTCAGCTGGAATGCCATCTGCAATAATTAAAATTAACATGTGGGTTACATTTTCACTCATTAAATGACAGTTTCTCATTGTCTAGAAATACCTGCCATAGGATGTGCTCATTGTGTTTCAGTACAGAAGGTGACCACCCAAGCTTTAGGTGTGACTAGAGTAAGAGCTCTGAATGCTGTTTCAGCACATCACAGACTCCCATGACACACTGGGAGAATGACTGTCTACAACAAATGTGTTACATTTCCTTTCTAGGAAAACAAGAAAGAGAAAAGACCAAACAGAAAATATCATTATGCCATTGTATAAAGCCATAGTGCACACCTATCCTGAATAATGATTGTCTAGTCTGTCTTAAATATAAGAACTGGGGATTACTGATTAAAAAACCAGAAAGTAATGGATGACAGGGGAGAATAAATTTCTGTGCAACACATTGAGAAACTTGGGAGGTGTGGTGAAAGTCGAAATGACTGTGATCTACAAAAGAGTTAAACAAGTTCGTAAAGATGTGCTTGTCTCTGTTAATCACAATATTCAGGTTTTAATCACAACTCAGGTTCCTAAATAAATTCAGACCCTCTAAATCACCAGAGCACACTCTCTTCTGCTCTTAGAGTTGGTTATTGAGACGTACTTTAATTTTTTAAACTTTTTTTTTTTTTGCAATGAAACGTAAAATAGAAAAACAGTGGCTTGTGTATTCTATGTTGCAGACTTTGTTTCATTTATATTACTGTACCCCAGTAAAACCATCATACCTGATGATGTCAGCCAGAAAAGCACCACAAAGCAGGAGCTAATGAGTCCAAGACTGAAGCAGGGAGAATTTCAGCCAATTAGTAGAATAACCAGATAGCTCATTGCTGCCTCAGACAAGGCCATCTTGTCAGTTTTAAGAGGGCACCAGGGAGATGCAAAACACATATATTCAAATTAGGAGAAAATAAACAGCTGTAACCAAACCTAAATATTTGTGTAAACCATACAATAGCTTGGAGTATCTTGATGACATAAAATTGGTTCTTGCCTGGAAATACTGGAGAATAAATACTCAACCACAAAGCTGGAAAGCGTACGCCAAATAGTCGGAGCTCAAACACAATCAAAATAATTCAGAAATGACTTTGAGAGTTTCACTGCACACCGTTGTGACAGGCAAGAACCCAGATGCCCAATGCTTATGAGACAACTAACTAGAGACCTGTTTTATTGCTATGCTAGTTCTTTGCAGGGGCTGCATGTGTAATTGCAAACAAAGGCAGGGGATCAGTCATGCAACACTGATTTCAGAATAAGGTGGGGTAAACCTGAGCAAGCTGTATCCAGCCTACGTTCAGTGCTTCTCCCAGTCTCAGCCAGTCAGCCAGCACATTCACTGCTGCACAGCACGTTCTCATAGTGTAAACACTGGTGCAATGGGTGGAGGAAGGTGCTGTGATGTCTGTTCACATTGGCATGAAGGAGCAAGCTGGTTTTTTCAAGAATATAATAATTACAGGGATCCTTTTAAATTTAGAATATGTCAGGCAGCCATGTTAGTTCGTGCATGAGTATGAATGTTAGTGCATGCATCATTCAAATCTTTTGCTCCCTGTGCATCATTTTCTGGGGAGATCTCCAGAGTGCTTCTACCACAGCAAAGCCTGTAATTCAGACCCAGATGATTTTGGCAGTTGGGAAAATTAACAGCAATACTTTACTTCAGACCCTAAAATTTAATCACATAAAACACCTGCTGCTAGAGATATTTAAAACAGTGTTATCATTAATATCTAGGAGTTACATGAGATAAATGCAAATAAATGTAATTTTTTTAATACTGTGTAGAGAATTTGGTGGCTAATTTCAAGGCTCAGTCTGCAGATCTTATTAATACTGACAACCTAAATATCAGTATGTGTCATCTGGCAAGTTATCCCATGATCTCACTTCTTGAATAGACTAGATGCTATCTGCATAGTAGTAACCTCAGAGAGTGGGTGGTTTTTAGTTAATTATTAATTTTTAAGGCATTGCTGGGGATATATACTACAAATATATCCCAGCAAACTACATACTTACACTTTCTGTATGAATCTAAAATAAATAGATTAATCAAATTAATGTGAAAACCATAGCCATTTTATGCAAAATATTTTTTTAAACCCACACAGGAAAATGCATCAAGTATTCTATTTGTAACGAGAATACAATGGAGGAATAGAGTGGCACAGGAAAACGACAGTGAAAAATGGCAGGATGAAAACTTAAATGAGAAGAAGCCAATATAGTAAAAGCTCAACAAAGGGAGCAGAAGCCTTACATGGGAAAGAATAAAATGCAATACAAATGAACATATCAAAAAAAATCTGTCCAACAAACCTAATGCTGGAATGAGCTGCAGAACAAATACGTGATTGTTACATTCTAGGTGTTTCTCATGTTTCTGCTTTTAGGGCCTTCTGGTTTCACTCTCAGTCATGATGAATAATGCAATCTCGGGCTGTAATCATCCAAGAATTTCCAGTTCACTCGATTTTGTCAGTCCCAACTTTCTTCCCAATGCTGAAATGTTAGATGAACAGGCTACACCCTTCCCATCCTGCTCCCCAATATACTTCGAAGCCCTTTAGCCCCAAACCATCAACCTGACATGAAAATGGAAAAACTCTGCCAACATCTCTGCAGGAAACATTTTGTTCTGAAGATTTTCATCTGGTTGCAAGATTTTACCCCGCTCATCAGTACTAGGGCCTATGCCTAAAGCATCCCATGTCTATTATACTTTTGATATTTTTCTGTGAAGATGCTAAGCATCTTTATTTTTTTCTCCTGCTGCTGAATTCAAGAGTTTGTCAAGATGACAAATATTTTTCCATTGTAATCACTCTGTAAATGAGCAGCTCAATTTTTTTCTTGCAACTCTGTGAGTAATGAATAGTAGTGAGTATATCAAAAGGGCTGTCAATGTCTTGAGATGTTGAACAATTTGACATAATGTAGGCTAGAACCAGGCTAATACAGGTAATTTTCCATTCACTGTATGTTTTGGCCTCTCAGATCCCCAGTCACTGTTGACTCAGAAAAGTTCACTGCCTGTACGCTTAGGAGACATTCTTGTCCTCTCACCTTCTCCTGTCTAAGTGTTGGAGACTGGGTCATCAGTTTTGACACAGACCTTACCTAACAGAATTGCCTCTCCCTGGGAAATTGCTCAGCAAGTGGATGATGAGGCTGCTCTCATCATGAACTGCTTCAAGAGAGAGATCCTGTGTGAGCCATGAGGCAAAATATTGCCCTTTAAGCCCATCTTCAGAGAGCTAAATGAGTTTTCCTCCAAAATTTAATGATATGAGTGAGAGAAACATCAAAGGCAATTAAAAAACTTCAAAAGCTTTAATTAAAAATTCAATGCAAGTTTCATTCCTGGGGGAGTGCACACTGGGGTCTGCCAAATTGTGTTATAGAAAAAATACAGGTTTAGCTGATCCTATTCCACAGTGGGTATGTTCAGTAGGTGGGTCTAATGAGATGCTCCTGGGTGAGTTTTCTGTATTGACATCTCTAAGAGTGGCAATTTGGAGGCCTTCTCTCCAGAGAGAAAAGTCAGTGCAGATAGGGAGGGAAGGTCTTGTCTCTCTGACAGTTGCTGGGAAGCCAGTGTAATACGGGGAGAAAACTCTGAGGGACTTCACAAGGAAAATTTATTTCTTCCATCTCCTCCCTCACCATGGCTTTATTCCTGCTGTTCCAGCTGCTTTCCCTCTGTTTTCTCCAGCTCAAGTTTTACTTATGTTCTTAATGGGATGCTTTTCTCACCAATCCTCTTTTCTTCACTGGTGCTTCCTGGACCTTTTTATCCTCATTTCACCCGTGTTCCCTGTGGGAGTGCACCTTGGTGAAATTTTCTTCTTGGACTCAACAACTACAGACTGATTTTCACATGCCTTTTTTTTTTTTTTCCTGCTGAGCTGTTGAGAGCAGAACAGTGTTTCCACTACGGTTCAGCCCTTGGCAATATTGTTTACCAATAAACAATATGGTTTATTAAATGGTTATCTATTTCAAGAAACCTAAAATTGGTCTTATGAGAAACCTTGATATGGTTCTGTTTCATCCCAATTCTGTCTTTGGTGCCTCCTTCCAACAGTTTTTTGGCATCCGGTTACTCTGATGAAGAGCTGCAGAAGAACTCTTTCTCCATAAAGAAGTCTGGTTCTCAATAGTGCTGAAAATGCCTTTTCTTTAGTTCAATACAGGGACTGGTCACAGCTGATCGTTTTGCTATATCTCAGCACAGTGTAGATTCTGATTTATTTTAGAATCATATTCTACTGAGTTAATCTCATTGCTTCAGCATTCTAGGACATCCAGAAATACTTTGAGAACCCAGGATGTCCCAGAAAAATATTTGCAAAGTGCCTTCCTGAAAGAGAATATTGAATTATCCAGTGTTTTACTGACTTTTTCATTTTTACTAGATTGGGCAGTTATTTTTGATGTTCATTGGGGAGGGAAATTAATGATGGAGTCAAATATGTTTGCGTTTTTAATTGTGCGCAAAGATTGTATTGCCTAAAGATTATTCCTTTATAAAATTAGCTTAACTTAACAGTCTTTTTCTTTTGTGGAGCATCGATTCACTACCATTTTCCAATTGGCATTTTCATGCTTAAATTCTTGACAAGGCCACAGGGTGGCAGAGCGATTAAACGCTGGCAGCGGTTCTTTATGCCGCCACGGACATGAACAAGGAGAGCCAGCGCAGCTGTGGTGATTGTCCCGGCGGAGTGGGGCGATGCCATCGCTTTGTCGCGGTGTTGCCGATGTCCCGCAGCGGCGGTGGCACAAAGTCCATGTGCTGCTGTGCTGCTGCCTGTGCCCCGGCGAGGTCCGGGAGCCAGAGCAGCGGCTTGGCTGGGGGCTGTTCCTCAGGCACGGGGTATCTCTGTGTGCCCCACCGCCTCACCGAATGAATTACAGGGTGGGATGTGGTGAAGGACAGAGACAGTGCTGAAGCCTCATCGGCCCGCGAGGAAGCCTGCGATTCCGTGCCTCATAGACGCAGCTGTTCGGACTGTGTCAAACTGTTGGCCTCTGTTCCTACCACCAGAGTCACATACCCCGGAGATGTACACACTTGCACCCTCCGCCTACCCCAAGCCCTGGCTGTGATGCTCACCCTAGGAAACAAAGGGCCAGGTGCCCTAAGGCGGGGTGTGCTCCATCGTGGGCAGTGTGGAAAGAGAAAGAGTCAGCAGAAACTTGCGCTGAGAAGCAGAAATAGATAGCAAAGGATACTAAGGTGTCTTAGACTGAATCTCTACTCTTAGATGTTGTCTCCCAGAGAACAAGAAAACCAACCCATGCCTCAGTGTTCAGGGCTGATCACAACTCAGTGTGAAACCGCCAGTTCAAGCCACAGTGCTTTATGCAAACATTTTAAGTCTTGCAACCAGATATCAGAGTGCATTAACACAGATGTGGCTGGGGGATGGCTTAAGAAGCTGCTTTTACCACAGAGCTAGAAGGTGTTGTCTTCACACTTGGGAGGTGGTTTAGAAAGCAGTTCCTTTTCAGCTCTTAGTTGCACTTCCCAGCTGACTCACACCTCCCAGTCCATGCATTAGGCTGCATACTACACAAGCCTAGGACTATGGACTAAACATACGATAGAGACAAAACTCTAGTTGTACAAGTTCGTAATTGCTGTTGGTTAAAATGCAGAATAAAATAAAGAGAAAACCAACAAACAGAAAGAACTACTGGAAATGCATATGATCCTCTTCAAAGATAAACCTGAGGTTTCCGGCGAGTTTACAGGTGCATTTTGACTTGTAAATATTTTTGTGATGATCAAAATTTGAAATCATTGGAAAGCAAATGACTATATGAAATAAAAGGAATTAGAAAATATTCCGGGTATAATAAAGTAGGGGGCAACATGCATTGGGTAGTGCAAAATGCTGGTTTAACAGCGCGTACTGTCAACTGGAATTATTTGGGTTACAGGTCTGATGTGTATTTCTGGTCTTTTATCTTATTGAAGCTGCTTGTTTCTATAAAATTATTTACCTGCTCAGAAGAGCAAGCGCTAAAGCAGGTACCTATCTCTTGGTCATGCCTTAGCTGTCAGTCTGCACAAACATCTTGCTACCGTTGTCTGGCCTAGTGAGTGTTTGAATATTTAATGCAAAATGGAAAAGCTGTGTAGGGACAGGCCTAGAAAACCCCTATCAGATTGTATATCTCAGGATCAAAATGCCTTTTGCTCTGCACTTCAGCTCACTATTATAACAGCTACCAGGTCAGTAACACATGAAATATAAGAATATAAACAGATATGATACTCACTCTAGTGCTGGAAAGTTGGACAGACTGTGAAAAATTCCTTCTGTTATCTCACTGTGGAGGCTTTTGCAGGAACTTGGATGCAATAATAGAAAAAGAGAAGTTTAAACCGTATCCTTGGGTTTTTTGTTTGTTGGTTGGGTTTTTTGTGAGTTTTTGTTTGTTTGTTTGGGGGGTTTTGTAGTTTGTTTTGTTTTGTTTCAAACTTACAAACTTTTCCTGTGGTTTATCACAAGATTAAATTAGCTTGGCCGGATGCATTCTTTGAATCACACAAGCACTGATTCTTACGACCAGTTCCTAGCAGACAACTTAAATGGTTCAAACTCAGAGCAGCAATGAATGTAATCTGTGCACTTCCATGTATGGGAAACACTATTGTACATAGCCTGAAAAGAGGAGGGGAGACTGGACAATACCTGGTAGTTCCTATGGTGCCCCTTCCCAGGCCTCCAGTGCTAAGGAAGTCAACCAGTTGAAACACAAAGACAAGGGAGCTCTCTTTGCAAATAGGTATGGGAATATAGGAAAAAACCTTCACACTAATTTTCCATGAGTGTTGCAAGAGCTACTTAGATAAAAGGTCAACTTAAAAGCCAAAAACTATTTTGCACTTGTCTTTCTCAGCAAAGAGAGTGAGCAAGTATTTTTAAATTTGATGTTTACATAGTGCTGTCTCCTACACAAAAGATGTTAGGGAAAAAAAACCCACGACCATCCAACAGCTTACCTGCTAATGCCTTTTGTCCCTGAAGTGCTTCACCATCTTTTGCATCCATGTCATTTTCCTGTTTAAAAAGCTCTAGTCATCCCGGCAAGGGAAAGCCAAACAACTTTATATGGGACTCAAGAACAATGCTATAGGAGAAATGAGAAGTATAGACATGAATACTTGTGATCCTTTCATAAGGATGTCTTGTGTTAAAATAAGCTTGCAGAAAACTGACTAGTGAGACTAAAGAATTAATTTATCAAATATCAGATTAATTTATCAAGTCAAAATGTAGGCCACAGATACAACAGTCTTCAAAGCAGTGAAAGCAATATTTGTATTTCATTGTGTAAACATCTAGTGTTTCACCACTTGGGCTTTTACTAAATGAGATAAGAAAGTTTATACAACTTACTAACATGTTTTCTAAACCCAGTACTCTAATACAATGCGCCTATTCATGCATGAGGTTCCACAGAGCGTTGTGACCTTGGTGGTTCAAGTGTATACAGCCTTATACCTCACTGCATGCCAGAGCTGCTCATGTCATCAGAAATTACTGGAAGACACTTGAGCTACCCCTCACACCTGTGATACCAACCCTCTAACAGACCTGTGCAGCTTTTGTTACTCTCTTGATGTCGTGGAGGATGAGTTTTGAAGTGTCCCATGGCTCCAGCTCAAAGATCTGTCATGCTTTTGGCTGAGGAATGCCTTACTAGTGGCTAGCTACCTCCATCTCACTTAACTTCAGCCATGTTAAAGTAAAACTCAGGGATTCTTATCTAAAATAGGCAACAACGTCTAAAGTTGGTCCTATATCTGAAAAAAGATATCGGTCTACTTACCAGAGGTTGTCTCAGAGGAATGCCTCTCTAGCTGTCAGGATTTCAGACTCTGCACATGCTGTCCCGCCTCTTAGAGGAGCATTTTAGTCTTCAAGACCTCTCCCTTGGGAGGAAGGGTCAACATAGCCTAATTTTTTGTTAGACCTTATGTTCTATAGCAGTTTGTAGATTAAAAACAAGTTGCAAATATCCCATCAGATTATTTTGCATAGCTTTTTACTGGCTCTTGTCTGCAACATGACCCTTCAAGGTCATTACCCTTTTTTGGGTGACAGCAGGCTTGGAGGGACTGATAGCCAATTCCCTCCTCTCAGGATAACTGTAACTGTAAGAAATTGCAGTGTGAACATGTGGAACAAATTACAAACGGGATATCAGTGTGCAAAGGCCAACACGAAATTCTATAATCATTAAATAATCCAGTACAGGAATTTGCGCTGGCCTGCATTTTGCAAGTTGCAAAACTGTGTAGGGAAAGATATGGATTCCAGGCTGCAGTTCCACAAGCACCCTGTCACAAGACCTTGTCACTACATAAAGACAGCTTCTTCTCGCTCTTCCTCCTCCTTTGTTCCTGTTTCAAGCTGCCGAGGCCCACTCTACCTTGATGTCAGCTCTGGCACTCATTGCACCCTGCAACCATCTGCACAGCTCTGCTCACTAGCTCAGAAGAAAGTTCTCCACTTTCTGTTACTCTTCTGCCTGTTTAGTGAATTGAATTGCAACAAGCAGAGGTCCTAAAAGTGGGAAAACTAACATAAGACACATTGCAGATTGTGCTGCCAGGGCCTGGAAGAACAGTGTATCTCCTTATAGCAGCAGTGAACAATGAAATCAGCCAAACCCAGGTGATAAAGCCAAGGATTTACCCAGAAATGGTCTGCAATATACATTCTCTTGAAATTGTCTTTCCTTCAGTCATGTGATAAAGTGCTTGATAAAAATTGCTGTGTACATTCTTTGTCTTAAAGATAAAGTCAGATGAGATGGTTGTTTCAATTCCCTTTTTGTTTCCAGCTCTGTGAATCTGTACTTTGTATGTTTGCAGTATGAGTGGAATTAGAGGCTGTTCACAAGTATTCAGATTAAATGCCCGTCTTCCCAATTTACAGAAAGTAATCTCAAACTGTAGTACTTACAGTCCTAAGGTATCCCTGTCTCTGGCCCAAATGAAACAAAGGAAGATTTTGTTTTTCTCCCTTTGCTGTTCATGGACTTCTAGGGCTCTTTGAGACCCACAGAGGTGCTCATTAAAAGGACTCTACTGGATTGAACCAAAGGTCCGTCTAGTCCTGTGTTCATCTCTGTGGCTATAAACAGATGCGTAGGGAGCAGCAGAGAAAGCACATGTGAAATGTCACACAAGTGCTTGCCTTGTGAGACCATTATTTTTAGAACAGAGAATTTCCTGAGCTGGATGTGGCTGCTGTCTGCTTAGTAACCCTATGTAGATTTCTTTTCCAAGTATTTTTCTGCTTAGTTCCAAGTCCATTCTTTTACATCCAGAGCCACCTTTGGTAATAAATGCCACAAACCTGCTATGGGCAATGCAAACAACACCTTCTTTCCATTGTCTGCACTCTAATTACTACTAAGCTCACTTGATTCCTTCTTAGTTTTTCTTGTGGTTCCATCATTTTGGTTCTGAATCGATGACAGTATTGCAAGTACTTTAGCAGACACAATTTCCATGCACAGAGAGTATGTGCAGACAGATATAAAGGCAATGAGCAGGCCATCAAGGTATTGCATGTATTTGCAAATGAAAACCACGGTTGGACCACTGCAGAAGATGACTCCTGGACTTTTTTAAAGAAAAGGATGATTTTTTTTCCCCATCAAAAATGTTGACAGTGTTTGTGACCTTGCAATTTTTTTCTCGTTGCCAAGACAAAATGTTTCTCTGCCCTCAAGAATTCTGCATCCTCTGTCGCCTGGAGACAAAGAGTTGACGTGAGCAGGGGACCAGGGTTTGAAAATAACCCCCGGGTGGCAGATGAGCGGAAATGTGGACAGCAGGAGGGCAGTAACAGTTTTTGAGGGTGAAACCTCAGATCACCAGCTCCCTTCCTAACTACCTGCCCCGCGCTGCATCTCCATTGATCCCTGCCAAGGCGCAGCCCGCACAACCTGAGCGGGCAGCAGTCGCATCGGCTCGGATCGGCTCCTCCCGAGCTCGCCGCTCCTCCGAGCAGCCCGTGCTCCCGGCAGCCGAGGGGAGGACGCGGGACTTTGCACCCGCGGGAAGGAGCCGCGGGCGGGGAGCGCTGCTCCTCCTCGCACGGCCGCTTATCTCCCTCCCGGGCCGGGGCTGGCGGGAGGGCAGCGGCGGCAGCGCTCGGCTCGCAGCCCCCGGCGGGAGCCGACCCCTTCCCGCGGGGGCAGCGCCGACCCTGCCGTGTGACAGCCGGGGGGGGCCGCTGCTGCCTCGGCGAGCGCGGCTGCGGCGCGGCGGCTGCAGCCCTGTGTTTCTCCGCCTGCCAGTGACACAATAACACGGGAAGCGGCGGGAGGGATCCCAGCCTGCCGAGGGGAAAAGTGACCTGAGGCGCTCAGGTGAGCCGGAGCGGCCGGAGGTGGCCGTCGCTGCCCGCGAAGAGCTCCGGGGCCGGGCGGGAGGAGCCCCGGAGCTGCCGGCGGGGGCGGCGCGGCCGGGGGGCGGCGAGTCCCCGGTCCCCCCTCACCCGGCGGTGCTGTGCCCGCAGGCCGGCGATGGAGGAGGGCATGAGCAGCATGCAGCAGAAAGCGGCGGAGCTGGAGCACATGGCCGAGGTCCTGCTCACCGGCGAGCAGCTCCGGTAAGCGATGTCTCGCTCCCGCTTTGCCGGGGACGCGTATCCGGGGTCAGCAGCGGCCCCGCTGACGGCGGGAGGGGGAGGTTTACGGGGCGGAGGGCGAGGGTCTGTCCCCGCGGGCTTTCTTCGCACCGGAGCACCTGCCCGGCTCTCATCGCGTCCCCGGACCCCGGCCCCGCTTTCGGCAGCGCCGAGGACGAGGCGCGGCAGCCGGCGCTGCCAGCCCGGGGAGGTGAAGCCCCGCTCGATGGGCTCCGGACGCTGCGAGCCCGGGGAGGTGAAGCCCCGCTCGGGGAGCTCCGGGCACTGCCAGCCCGGGGAGGTGAAGCCCCGCTCGGGGGGCTCCGGGCGCTGCCAGCCCGGGGAGGTGAAGCCCCGCTCGGGGGGCTCCGGGCGCGGGCACCTCCGCTCCCCTGGTGCGGGGAACAGCAGCCGGCTGCGGAGAGGCTGCTGCGTCACTAAAAGCATCAAACGCTGCAGGAGAGTGGCGCCTTTAAAGATTAAAAACCCCAAAGAAACCGTAAGAGATGAAGTGTCTCGGCACCCCACGGGCAGGCGAGGCGAGCGCAGGGCAGCGCTCCCGCACAGCCCGGCCGGCGCTGGCAGCGGCTCCGGGCACTGACCCCGCAGAGCTGCGTCTCACTCCAAGAGATTGTTTTTATTTTGCATCAGCTGGTCCCAGCAGATGGAAGGGGATCCCTACTGTCAGTGCCAGCAGCAATTAACAGTGCTGTGTGACTGGAGTTGTGAGCAGCACAGGAGCCTTGAACAAAAATGCCTGACTCAGTTAATTTTTAATTTCTGTGATGTGTGCTGGCTATGTGTGCTGGCTGTACCTATACAGTACAGAGGAGAAAAAGTAATTTTAATAATTTCGGTTTGGTGATGGACCATCTTGTGATTCAGGAAGAAAAATCCCATTATAATGTGTTATCTAAGTAACTGTAAGGGGATGGTAAAAATGTTTTCCCAGTAGTTTTTCTTGAATTTTTAAAACTTTTTTTCTCAGATGCCAGGAACACTTAAAAGTGATAGAAATGTTCCCGGCTTTGGCAGATGCCATCATTGCTGCTAGTATAGACACTGTTACTGTTTGCATCCACGAAGTAAGGAGAAGTGCCACTTTGTGATGCACACCAGTAATACTCCTGTTCGGCAAGTAAATGTTATTTTGTTAATCTGACTCCAGTACACACCAGCGCCTCCTCCAAGTTTGAGATTCTGCTTCAAAGTAGCCTGACCCTTAGGGTAACGGAGTGCACTGGCATGGGTACTGCGTGGTGGATTTGGTGCAGGGTTGAGCATCCAAGTGTCAGATAAGAATCCTGCTGTTCCTAATTTATGTGACTAGAAGTTGAAGATTTCAGGCTAATGCAAAATTTGTATAAGGATCACATTAATCTTTCTGTATACCTCATAGTTAAAAATAAAAGCAAAAGCTTTGCAATCTTTCTCTAAGGGGAAACTGAGGAAATGCTATCAAATCAGGCTCCTAGAATCAGCTTATCAATGCTGCTACTGAGAATTACATTTGTCATTTTCTTTATTAAGGTGTTGAAACACAATGGTCCTTTTGGGCAAGGTGATCTGCAGATGCAAAATAATTATTGCCCATCCTGTGAAGTTACCTATGGACATTCCTTCGTGAATCTATAAGAAGTGGCTTAGATCTGCTTGGGCTGGGAGTTCATGAACAAGTCAGTGTGCATAATGTCTGGCTACTGCTGAGCAGGGAGGTCCACACTCTTCTTCTGGCCCTTTTCCTACTACCCAGCAGTGTAGTCCCACCTCCTCTTTGTGCCTGCTCAGGTAACTTCTTGGACTTCTTGAAAGCAGATCCAATGTGGTGATTTGGTGGGTAGGGTAATTTTCCGATGTGCTGACTTCCAGAAGCCACAGAAATAGGTGTTTGGAATGTGGAGCCAGGAGGAAGAAGTGGATGTGGTGGAGAAGACACAAAAATTCCACTTGGATAGCAGTGAGCTGTTGGGTCAACTGGAGCGGTATTGTGAAACTGCACCCAAAATAGTCTGCTTGCCCTCAGTTTTTTCTTAACTTCATTCTGTTTCTCTCTTGGGATACTCTGTGCAAAGAATTTGTATTCTTCAGTTTTCCAGGCAGTAAAAACCACAAATAAGTGATAAAAGACTGGCTGGCAGACAAGTTTTAGCCGACCCTGCATTTAAAGTTTCCCTTTTCCTGTCCAAGATAAGTGTATAATTGTTAACGTGAAATGAAAATGTGGAGTGTTTTTGGGATCAAAGACAGTTTATATCAGCAGCCTTTGGGGCAGGCAAACAGATGATAGAAAACCAGCACACACATGCACTCAAGGCAACATACTGTACTCTATTCTTAGTGATACTTACAACTGCAAGATTCCCCAGTGGGATTGATGCAGCCAGACAGGTGATTATGTGTGTATTTGGGTGAAAGTGCATGCAAGATGAGCACATAACTTAGGAGCAAAAGTGTAAAATGAAACGGTGAGCATGGTGTTACTTACACAAACCCAACCAAATGGAGGTATTTAAAGCACTCTTGTACTAGACCAAACAGCACGTGTGTCTTAACTCAAATACTTATTAGACCTGCTTGATTTAAATTCCTTGCAAAGTTCCTAGTGCCTGTCTTGCTCCAGCCTTTTGCATTGCCTCATAGCTCTCATTCCCATGGGCTGTTTCATATCTGTCCTTCTCTGTCAGGGATCTGACGAAGTTTTCTGAGCAGCACCTTGGCAAGCCTGGCGTTGCACACTGGCAGTGCCTGTAGTGGGAATGGAAGCCCTGTGCCCTCTTCCACTCCCTAGACAAGTGCACAGTGTCTGGGGGAGGGAAAGGAGTAGGACAAAGAGTTTTTTCCTTCTCCTTATTCCTGTCTCTTGGTTGCTTGTGATAAGTGTTTTGCCTTTGCAAGGTCAGGAGCCTCTGCCCTGGTGTGTGTAATGTTAGCTGGCACCCAGGAACTTGGCTGCTGGCATAGCCTGTGATGTAAATCCTGGCCCATGGGTGGGGTGATTTATGGAAAAAGAAACAAGATCTTGAGCTATATGTTTGCTAACATGGTAAATTTTTACATCGAGTCGTGTCCTTTGCCTCTATACCCAGTAGCTGTCTGAGCAAATGCCTCTTACTTTTGGTTAATAGAAACATATTTTTTGAAGTGAGGACTTGGAAGTTTGGCTCTTGGCAAGCCTTTAAATTATTAAGCTGACAGCTGTGAAGGAAGGCTGAAGGTTTCAGCAGTGTGACACGCCAGAACAGACCCTTTGGCAGCTTCTGTTGCCATGCAGATTAGCAAGAGCAAGGCGAAAGCTGGGATGGGCGCGATCCAGCTGTAAGCTTTGGCACTGATGCTCCTGCAGGGACAAACTGTGGAGGCTCTGGCTGCCTGACAGCTCCAGCCACCCAAAATCTCAGCTCCTCCCTTTGTTCTTCTGCAGAAACCCTCTAGGTGTTCAGTGGTGAGCTCTCTCTTCTGAGGAGGTTGCGATAGTGCTGCCCTTGAAGTGTTCGAGAGCATCACGGGACCTTCAGATTCCTCAGGACTGGGAGAGCCCTTTGAGGCCTCCACCCTGCTACATCCCCGCCTGCAAATCCGTGCCTGGTACAGCCCTGGGGAAGTGAATGTTCCTGAGCTTCCTTGGCCTTGCTGGGAGTGCCTGAAGGAAGGTGTCACATCGATAGTCATGGTTGGAAGCTTAATAACGGCACTACTGAAGTTGTTAAGAATTTTTTCAGAAGCAGAGCAATTTCAGGCTCATTTCCCTCAAGGCTGAAGGCAACAGGTTGTGCCCATTTCAGCACTGTTTGGCAGAAGGATTAAAGTATTATGTCTGGGTTTGAGCACTGACTTGGATAGAGCTGATCTTGCCCTCTGGCAACCAAAAGCAGTTTCAATGGGCATGTTGCCTATGATGCTGGTTGCCTATCTTACAAGGTAGAGGTGTCTGAAATCTCCTCATCTGCTAATTGTTTCTTGATGCCAGGTTGTCACCAAAATCTTGTATATTTCCCAAGCATTCCTCATCTCTTGCAGAAAATGTGCCGAGTAATTCAGGAATCCTCAGGCTTCAGTTGACCCAGCAGCAATATTCAAACACCTATTATTGCCATTGTATATGGTGTGCAGTTCTCTGTCGTAGGTGTAACTTGAATGACATTTAATGTCTCTGCAGACTTTTGGATCCCTCTTTATCACCATCTTTCACAAGAAGCTACAGGTTTTCCCTGTTCACACTTCTGTTAAATAGTTGGGTAAATAAATATGAGACTTCTCTAGATGAGGCAGTGGTTTCGACAGAATAGTTTTTATAATCAGCATTGTCTTTCGTTCTACTTAGAGAAATATGAAGCATGTTTCTTAGACATTTTTCTTTCTTTTGGAAGAGACAAAAGATTCAACAGAAATTTGTTTCCCTTTTTGTCAGAGTTAGTGTATGAGTTTTGTTTTACAGAGTTAAAGGTTTTACATGGTAAAAAGCTACACATTTTGAAGCTGTAAGACAAAACCAGTTTCACTTGTCTTCCAAAAGTTTCACTTAGAAACCTTAGCACTTTCAGAAGCTGTATTAGCATGCATAACTTTCAGAGTCATTAACTTGTGAAGGATGGCAGCATCTACAGGTCCATAACTTTTTTCTTATTCTAAGCAATAGAAAGTCAACGTTTTGTCATGGTGGTAGGATTGAAAAGTCCATTAGCACTCAAAGATGCAGAAAGCCCATGTCACACAACAGTGACAGTTTCTAGAGCAATGATATCAAAAGACTCTTCGTGTTAATGTATTGCTATGATATATTGCTATGATGTATATAGGATTATATAAATTGTATAGTTACAGAATTTATTAAATGCCGTCACTGTGTTTTAAAGTGTGTTAAGACTCTGGTGTAAGCTTAGACTTTAAAAGGATTTGAGACATATAATTGTCTAGAGGTCACTTATTCTCAAGTCACATCCCTAGATGTTAAACAAACATCTATACCATTTGAAGAATTGACAGAATTTCTTAAAATGAGATTTTGTAATCTAAGACAATCCAATTTTGTACTTCCTTCTCAGGGAATGATTGTTTTTCTACCCCCTGAACGTTTTTATTGCAACTTCCTTTGTTCTTCACCAGTGGTCGCAGTTCCCAAGATCTACTGCTTGGGTTCAAAACTTACCCTGAAAAAAGTAGTTTTCAGTTGTCTCATTTGAGAAGACCCTCATTTGCTCACTTCTTTGGGATGGATAGAACACAGGGGTTATATCATCAGGTCTTTGTTGAACAGATTCCTCCAGAACTCTCTGTACAAATAATTGCACTTCCATCAATTTGTTTTTCAAAATCAAGCAACCAAAAAAATGTCAGTTTTCTCTCTGAGGTTTCACCAGAGTGATAGGGTGAAAGAAAAGATGTTAAAGTGAAGGCTGGTAAAGCTGCATAATGAAGTGTTCTGAAATCAGATTTCCTGCTAACTCTACCCTATCACAACAATTTCAATTGCATACTTTTATTACTAGAAATTATTTAATTTTTTTAAAAAAAAGTGTTTCTCAAATTTATATGTTCATTTTTCAAGAGTCTTTGATTCTTGATGCACCCTTTCATATGTTTCAATCTTGCCTATTGGTACTAATTCTAATGACAAGCCCCATCTGTGTGTACATACATATATATATATATATACACACGCACACACACACACAGATATATATATGTATATATATGAGATTCCTGGGCCAGGAATTTAAATTTCTCATGTCCTTCAGTAAAATTTGGGCTATTCAACATTTCTGGAAATGAAAATGTAAGGCTTTGTTTCCTTAATTCTTTCCTTTTAGCTATGCCTTTTAATAATTCTGGTGTTACCCTCAGCAGCTTTCCTCAAGTGCAGCTCAGAGATAAGCAGTTAACAACGCATGTGCAAATAATAATCTTACTTTCACTATGTACATAAGAAGGCAAATGTTGTATGAGTAGTTTGTTCTGTATATTTTATGTATTCCATTCCAGATGGAGTCAACCATTAACTTCTGTCTCAGGTTCACAGGGATCGGCAGGCGAGTTGATGTGTATAGCATGTGCAAGAATATTTATTTATTTTATGTCAGAGGAGCTGCCTATGAAAAAGCGAAAGAAACTTGTTTCAATGTTGATGGTCATGCAGGCAAGGCAGAATGAATGTGCCAAAATCAATCCAGGTTTGCATTTATTGCATGATCCCTGCTTCTGTGGGAGCAGTGGCCGTAGATTGACACCATGACAGAGAAGTCCTCCTATCTCTTGTCATTATAATTTACTATTTGTGTAGTGGTAGTGCCTAGGAATTTGAGCTGTTTATTAGGTCCCAACAGGGGCAGCTGCTGTATGCTCTGAAGAAAAATAAAGCCCTTGCAACACAAATCTTGGCTGTGGTTGGTAGCAGTGTCTTGCAGCAGTAGTGGGATCTGGATGATGAGGGATGGTCTGTATGAAGCTACAAAGGTGGGATTCTGTCAGGACTGGAATTTCTGGTTTGGGAGGTCAGACCCCAAGCCCAAGAGTGGCATCCTGAAAGCACAGAGAGAAATAACTCCCAAGTGTGGAGATGCAGAGAGAATACTGCATATACTGAAGTGGGTAGGGAGCTCTGGATACCCTCTTCAAGAAAGGATCTGCTCTTTTTCCCTCTAGAGTCACACACTTCAGTAAAGACCAGACTGGAGCCAGGAGGGAGGTTAGCCAGCTTTTACTATTGGATAGATGGAAAAGGATGAGGGAGGAATCTGCATCTCATTTTAATTGAGGTATCTATAGACTCCAGTACTTTTTGAAGTGTAAAACTCAAATTCAGTGCTTTCTGTGATGTAGAACTTAGGAAAGTGAAGATATTGTTAAAGCAGCAAACACCAGCCTCTGCAGTTCAGCTAAGTTCCTGACATAGGCTTTTTTGTCCCCATCATTACATGTCCAGGTGCCAGCTTGGTGGTAGCTCTGGACTTGGAGTCTGCTCTCAGAAACAGACATTGCTTTCTGAGGCACGGGGCCCTTTTAACTCTCTTGCTCCTTATTCTGCTTTTTATTTTCACAACCCTGGTATTGTTACTCTGTTAATTCTCTTGCTTCTACCATCCTGTCAGAGTAGGCTTGTTAAGTCCCTTTGCTAACTCAAAGATACTTTGTTTCCTACGGTCAAGGCCAGTCGTCTCCTCAGAATAAATTTAAGAGGGAAGAGGTTAAACTGATAAAGAGCTGGCAAAGGAGATCAGAGGCTGGGGAAGGAGCAAGAGCTAATCAGGTTTGGTTCGTGTATCTGGTCTTTGAAGAAGAACTGTGTTGAGGCTCTAAAGGTTAATAAAGACAGAAAGTGTAAAGCTCGAGGTCTCAGCAGAACCACTGGCATTTGTTGAGGGAAGAGTGCATTTCATGTGTTAATCATGGGTTGTTGCTTTTGTTCTTAAGCAAGATCAGGATGTTTAAACCATATATTTTAAACAATTTTAATGTATAAACCACTGGAATTAAATAGGTGTTCTTGCCTTTCGGTTCCCTCCTCTGTGTTTCCTGTCATTTGGACTGCTTAAGCATCTCTGGACCATCACCATATGGCGACCTGCACTGAGGAAGTGATCAGCAGAGCTTTTGGAAGGCTGGTATTTCAGTTGGGTCAGTTTTACAAATCAATTTACCACATGACCACAAAAAAGCTTTCTCTGAAGAAGTACAGGGGGAGAAATGGGTGCTGGTTTCCCCCATGTCACTGGAATATGTACGGTTTGAGGCTGTGGTTTACTGATAGAGCGGATCTAAGTGCAGGCTGCCACTGCCCCGCTCTTATCACTTCCCTTGCACTTCGCACGGGTGTTTGTCTGGGATCAGAAGTTCAGGGAACTGAAGCAGCTGAAGCCAAATAAGAAAAATATAACTTTCTAAACAGGTTCAGCATGAAGTCAGACCAGTGCCAGCACTGGGGTGAAGGAGACAGTGGAAACACATGGACAAGTACAGGGAGAGGGAATGGTGACAGCAGCCACTGCTGGGTTTGCTTGACCACCCCCTCAGGGCTTAATTTATTGGATTCCCATTAAAAAAATTCAGACTCCAGTAGAAGATAGACCGTAAAAATGGTGTTGAGTTTAAAATGCCCAATGCACATGCTGTTACTGGACAGGAACAGAGACTGTCTGTTTGACAATTTTTTTCTTTCAAGGCTTTTACCTTTACTTCTGCACTCTTGTCACAGTATTGTGCATGAATGGATGTTCAAATACTGACATTTCATGTGTTTTGAAATTTGTACTGTGCAATTTGTATGACCACCTTATCACCAGTGTGGCAGCGCTACTTCAGAAGGCAACCCTGACCTTAATTATCAGCCTTTTACAGTTTTCATAGTTTGCATCTTAGCAGTGCCTCAATCTAGTAAACGCATTCAGATCTTAAAGGTGCAGTTGTGAATAATTAAAAAATGTTTCTGATTGCACTTGCTAATTCAGAGCAAATTCAGAAACATGTTTTTACATCACAAGGCTGTGATTCTGCTCAATTGCCTCGCAGTTGTGTGGTTGGGTACATGGCCTACCACAGCTGTGGCACAGGGATTTGCGGGCAGGTGAGAGTTGTCTGGTTTCTGTGAGGAGCCAGGCGTAGATCTTGCTGTGGGTTTTACGGGACTTTTGGTCCAATGTGTCTGGCTACTGCTACAGAAAGGAGCAGCCGAACTCCCTTTGGACTGGGGCTTCTGCTGCATGGCTGGTGCAGTGCACTGGTGCGTGTCTGAGCCCATGGTGAACACTCTGGGGGGCTCAGCCAGGGTATCATTGTGTCAAACTAGCACCAATGATGGTGTAGGGGGTAAAATTAGCTGCCCTGAAGTCAGAGGACGGGGACCTCACAGTGAGATTGGCTTCTCTGGGAATCAGTTCTTGAAGTTAAAAGTGCAGCTCTGCCAGTCCAGGAGCCCCTTCTCACCCCCATTCTTGCCCTGCTTGACCCTTGTTTACATCTCAGGTTTTTGGTAGAGATCATAGCAATGCTAGACAAGATTTGGTTGACTCCATCCAAATGGGTCTGTGGCTGTTTGGGTGAGGATGCCTCCTCTATTAAGGCAGCAAGCACAAAGATGCTCACTTGAAGGTAAAAAATCAAATGACAAACTGTTTCTAAATGGCTGATCACAGCAAAAGCCAATGTACCTAAGAGATGGTGATAGCAAAGATGGGAGTTTGAAAGTCAAGTATGGTAATACTATGTTTAGTGTGACAGGAGGGGAGAAGGTAGTGGAAGGAATACAGGAGAGGGACACTTATTCTTCTCAAGAGCTGTGGCAGCTATATTTCCAAGCTGTAATGCTGGATAAGATTGAAACAAGATCATGTTTGTTGAGGACAGTGCATAGAAGACTTGAGGTGGAAAATAATAGGGAAGGAGAACTTGAAATAGAACTTAAACTTTCTGGGGGAGTGGTATAGCTGTCCTGAAAGGGGCATTGCACAAGGAATCTTCAGAGACCAAAGTTGTTCTGCTGATGCAGCACTATCATAGTTATCCTGTATGAATCTTGTATGCTATACCTGGTTTGGGAAGATTCTCCCACCCCCAGTAACACAGTGGCCATCCAACACAGTAGCCTTGGCCTTGGTGTTATGGAGGTTTGTCTGGGTTTGCTTCCTTGCTTCTCACACTGAATACTGTTGGGTGTTTTTCTGTAGTGTTTCTGTTGATGCTCAGCTGAACCTCTGTACAACCCACTGGCTCTGTCTGCTCCTCTTACCTGCATATTGGGCCAAATGGGTTTATTGGCAGTTGGAAAGAAGTGCTTGTATATCGTGTCTGTTGTTCTTTGTGTTGTGACTTGTGTCTTCAAGCCATTGTGGCTGCTTAAAGCAGGCCTGCCTGTCCCTTTGTGTTTTTACAAGCCAGTCTTGGCCCTGATTTAAGAGGCAAAGCGAATGCAAGACATAATTACAATATGATTAATAAAAACAATGATTTTTGATTTAATTCCAATGGTATTGAAAAATATTCACAGAAAGCTGAATTTTTGAGGGCTTATCTGAGGAATCAGTCCAGCATTTATGCTCATCCTCTTTGGAAGGAGGATCTGACAACACACAGCCAACACATCACTCAAAGTTAGGATTGCAAATAATGGAAATGACTTCTGAAAGGATATTAGCAAGGCATTATTTATAGCACTGATTGTCAGCAGTGGAACAATTTCCTTTCATTTTTTTCTGAAAAGATCCTTGTCTTGATAATCATACATCCTTTTCTGCAGTAGCATATAATTGTGTAGCTTAGAAATTAGGGTGATATAATGAAAGCTGTTAATTGTTTCCTGATGCTCAGGATGCAATTAACTTACACTTTCCTCTAGTTGAAATTAATTTATTTTTACTAAGATGTAGAGAAAGTAACTCTAGCTTAAACTGCTATTTTGCTGGTTGTTCAGTGCAAACAGAAGGAGATTGTCACAAGAAGAAGCTCAAAGTAGCATTATCATGTATAAATCCCAAAGGAGATTGTACAAATACAATTTTGAGAGTGTCTGGAAGCTTAAAGATGTACCTTGGACAATTATTTTCAAAACTCATAGCATGGTGGACAAACTCAGACCTTTCAAGTCTTTTGGGAAATGGTAGAAATAGGTGAGATTAAATGAGGTTAATAAGTAGATCTCTGTGACAAAAAGAATGGGTCCATAATAGGAGCCATTGGTATCATATTACTACACGTCTAATTAGACAAGGGATGAAAATGGGTTCTTAAAAACACACTGAACAGAAGAAATAAAGCAAGGTTTATTAAAAGCTTTATTTTCTTTTAATAAACTTTATTTATTTATCTTTAACTTATGCAAAATTATGTAACTCTAAAATAGAAGGCAAAAAGTTGTCTTCCTACAAGACTCAAGCCCCAAGGAGGGCTGGCTTTCAGGCTGGGGTTGGGCCAGGGCATGTGATATACAAGGAGGTGCTGAGGGCTGGGTCTGCTCAGGCTAGAGAAGAAAAGGCCTGGGTTATTCTTCTGATTGCAACTACTGAGACAATGTAGGGAAAGGGGGAGAGAATTTTCCAAGGTGCACAGGGGTGGTACAAGAGGCAGTAGTCAAAATTTGCAAGGGACTTTCTAATCAGATATTTAGAAGGAATTATTCTTTGTGAGGGTAACTGAAAAACTGGAACAGAAGTCCAGAGAAGCTCTGAAATATTAAAATCTTGCCTGGACATGACCCTGAGCAACTTGTACTAACTGGTTATAGTTTCAGTATAGGTTGGACCAGATGACCTCCAGAGATCCCTTCCAACTGAATATTTTATGAAGGCATAGTGTGTTGTCTTTTTTAAGCCGTGGTGGCTGATATTATCAGCTTTTTGTTACTGGCTGGTAACCAGAGATGATTCTCCACTAAGTGACACTGATGGGAGGGCTTCTAAGAATCCCAAGAACTTTTGAAATCTCTCTGTTTCAACNTATGTATGCCATTGTGCTTTGTCACAATGTTGCTAGGCTTAGATCCTTCAAAAATGTTTTCTCACGGGGGAAAATCCAGTCTCTTTAGTTTTCTATAAAGTGGTGGTTTTTCCAAGTGCTATGCTTTGGGCCTACTGTAATGAATCAAACAGCAGTGGTTGAAAGATAATTGCTTGCATTCACTTTGTTGGGCTACAGAGGGGTTAGAGCTGCTCCAAACTAGTGTATTAATGACTTCATATTACTTTTCTTGGTTGAATCTGTAAATCAACACCAGCAGAAACAGTGTTTCCTACATAATTTCACATAAAATATGTTTATACCCTGTGTTGCTTGCTTTTCTGATGAATATGGAACATCTGAATTTAGATGGGGCCAGTAACATCAGTACTCTTGCGAAAGATATTATAGGGCCAAAGGAGAAAGAAAGAATGGATTGCATAAACTTCTCAGGAGAAGTACAATAAAAATGAAAAGAAGAATTTATTTAAACATATAGTGGCTAAGAAAAAGTTCCAGTGAAGAGGAAATTGTAAAATTTTGCTTGCAGGCTGAAAATTACACAGCACATCTTTTTATGCGAAATGTCAGTATTCTCTTTCAGAAAATGAAAAACCTGCAGGAAAAGGCACAGAAAGGTGTTGGCCACTTGATCAATGATTTCATGTGTTCAGTGGCCACAAAACTTGCAATTTCAGCAGTTCATATATGCACAGCCTCCTTACATATGGACTGAAATGCTGTATATCTTTATCTACAATCTGGATGAGGGGATCAAGGATCAGCAGCTTTGCAGATGACACCAAGTTGTGTGGGAGTGTTGATCTGCTGGAGGGCAGGAGGGCTTTACAGAGGTATTTGGACAAGATGGATCAGTGAGCTGAGGCCAATTTTATGAGATACAACATGGCCAAGTGTCAGGTTTTGCATTCTGTTCACAGCCCCATACCAATGCTTCAGTTGGAATTGAGTGACTGGAAAGGTGCCTGGTGGAAAAGGACCTGGGGGTGCTGGTCGACAATGACTGAACATGAGCCAGTGAAAAGCTGATGCTGTTACTCAGTGAATAAGGGTCAGGGTGCATGGTCTGAGTTATTAAAGCAGTAAGAAGTCACATTTTTAATTTATTATCAGAGCACATAAATACCTGTTTGCTGAGCTTTCTGCATGTGTGGAGAGAGAATTTTGCTTACAAGAAGAAATGACAAACACTTGGCCCAACAATGGGAGCAAGCTGTTCAGTAGAGCAGCAGAACTTCTTTGGACTCCTTAGGGATTTATTTATTACTTTAAAGGAAAACTTCCATTTAATCTTAAGAGGAGAGGAAGAATGCTTCTGTAATATTAATCTTTTCAAAGCTTATATATTTGTGAGCTTTTGACAAGGCCTAATCAAACAAGACAAGATCCTTGATAGTTTCCTGACAGAAGGAACTATTCATAAAGAGTGGTTGTGCCACAGCTGTGTATCTGTTCATTTCATAATATATGAGATGTAGAAAAATGCTGAGCTAATCAAACAAAACCATCCTCAGGCTAGATTTTTGCAAAAGGAAAATATTTTAAATAGATTCAGTATTTAACTATGATTTTTAATAATAGATTTT